>VZTU01019498.1:3836-76851 GCA_013400835.1 Zapornia atra | reverse complement strand
GTTTTCTTTATGTGTGGTTTATTTATTCCACTCTAGAGGTGAAGAGAATATTCTTCTTTTGGATGAGACCTTTATCCCAATTTAGAATATATTTTCTTTTGGGTTTTTTATTTTTTTATGTCCACTCCTGTTTTGTGCACCTTGTGATTGCTGGCTTGTTACACTGACACTTGATAGTGAAACATCAGAGCACCTCTTTTACCTTCATGTTAAATCTTTCATCTAACTTCTAGTTTCACTGCCTATGTTCTATTAAATTTCCTTGATGCCACAGCAGTTGGCCACAGGGAATTACTTTGGAATTTTTTTCCAGTCTATTTTCTACTTGATAGCACCAAATAAAAGTCATTGTCATTGAACGTGACAGCACTGTGGTTTGGAACCATTCTTATATTGAAGAGCATCTCCTCACATCACTCCACTATCTTGTGACTATGTATTTTCACTCAATTGTCCTTTTCTGGGGACGTTAGGAGCTCAAGAGGTATGCTAACTCTCTGGATCCTTGATGAATTCTGTGCTATATTCTCAACTGATCTTGAGTATGTATCATGGTTCCTCATTTGAAGGGCTTTCTGCCCTTAAGTAAACTGAACTGTCATTATAATGATTGATTTACAGCTTTCCAAAACTAATAGGTGGTGATAACCTAATCTCTGAATTTCTCTTGTTGATTTGCCAGACATGTTTTATGAAATGGACGTCTTCAAATAAAACTGGTTTCTTTGTCTTTACGGTTTTAATTATATTTATTATATATAATTATATTTAATTATATATATTCTGTGTGGAATAATGAAATGTTTATTTTATGTTCTTCAATATATGCATTAATGTTTCGTGGCTTTTCACAGAGAACAGTGAGTAAAGTCTTAGTTTTGATTGATTTGTTGAGAAGTAAAGCTTATTGGGTAGGAGACAGAGCTCTTTCCTACATAAGTCATGAGTTGTGCTTGCTGTTGTATTTTTCCTAGTATTGTTTTCTGCTCTTCCTACCACTGAGGCTCTGACAGACAGATATTTTCTGCTGGTTAACGCTTACTGGCTGTTCTTTAACGTTGCTTGCTTCTCATTGATCCCATGTATGAATTTGCACCTATCCAAATCTTAATTTGTAGTAATCTCTGGGACTAGGATTTTACTGTAATAGGAAGTTTCTTTGCCATTGAACCCTTAATAATGGATTGTGTCAGTTCTCCTTATAGTTAGAAACTGTACTGATGAGGTCTTGTATGAGGCTCAATCCTCTTTCCACTGTGCTTGTCCATTTGCTGGTTTTGGTTTTTAGCATTGTAAACGCCGAAAAAGGACATCTCATTTATAGTTAATTTGTCTAGCATCTAGCACAATGGGGCCCAACCTACTGTGGCTTTTAGGCTCCATTGTAAGCTAGCAATAGGAGAATTTACATCATGTTAAAAGACACGGTATTGAAAATTAACTCTAGAATTGCATTTGCAGTACACACTTGGACATTAAGAAAAACCCTTAATGACAGTGTCAGTATAAATGTTGACCAGTAAATCTTTTTGCATTCTTTATGAACAAACACATTCTTTATGAACAGTCACATATCAGATTGATTTGAGAAGTCTGTTCATTTTATGTTCTGGGCCAGAGCAATCCAAGTACAGTCTCAATTAGCTAAACCAAGAACATGTAATACAAAACACATTTGCTTGACTGTGTGTGGCACAAAAGTAAAAAATTATTTTAAATTATTAACAATTAATCTGTGGAGATTTGGACTATTCCAGTTGCCTTCATATGTAGCTAGTGCAGGGCAGGTAAGAGTTGAAAATGTTTCCTGGTTTCATAAGAAGTGAAGTCATTGTGAACTAAACAGATATGTTGCTTTTTATTGTGCCATAACTGTTTTTGTGTCATACTCGTGGAGGATAAATACTCTGTGTAGTTGAAAATCAGTTTTAAATAAAAGATGATGTAATCTATTACAAAAAAATACTTCAAATAGCCCTTCTGGAGTATTCGGCGGCTTTTGTTTGATGACTGTCCATTTTACGTTCCTTATTTTAGGATTAATATGAATTAAATTTCTTTCTAGTTTGTTGTCATTCAGATAAAAATTCCATCCCTACTTTTTAGTACCTTCAACTTTTCTTTGGAATTTGTAATGTATCTAGACTGGGGTATTTGTTTTGTTTTGTTTTAAAGTTCATAAAAGCTGCATTTTTTTAAGGAAAGTCCAGAATACTGCTTTCATGAATACATTTCTCTCTAAAGACCAATACAGGAATATTATTTACATTATAAACACTGAAGCTGAAAGACACTGCGAATTAGATTTGAGAAATGTATCTGTACAATTTTGTGCATGGTGTTTACTCAGTGCAGAAATACCTAGGCAATTAGCATAACCTGACAGCTAAACAAGTTAATTATGCATATTCTTATTTTCAGTGGAATTCAAAATGCTATAAATGTTTCCTGTTTAATCTAGTATTGGTTCTGTGCACTTCATCTTCAGTAAATTTTCCCCTGTGTTCAGGAAATGACATTAATGACATTCACATCACACATTATCTGTCCTGCTTTGCTGTTGTGTCTAGCAGTTGGGATGCTTTTCAAGACTGTTTTGATGCAGATTTTTTTTCTAAAAAAATGTCATATTACATGTTTGTTTGTGACTTTTTCCCCCCTTTTTTTAGTAGAAGGTATACTGAGTATTCTCTGTTTTGTATGTAAAATAAAAGTATTTTAGCATGTATCCTAAGGAAATTCTTATTTCAGTGCTACTACTCTCATAACTAATCGGCCTTCATCCTTTCTACCAAATAGACTTTAAGCCTTTTTGGCATATTTGGCACTGCCAAATTTGATGGATGGAAGTCTCAAATAGAAATAATTTAAGTTTTATAAAAATACCTGTGTGGGTAGAATAGATTTATCCTGTCATTCTTTCTACTGTCGAGTCTGACCTTACTCCTAACTGCAGCATTTCGAAACAGAGACCACAGCTAGGAAGGATGCAGTTGGAGCTTTGTCTATTAGGCACTACAGAATCTGTTTGTTTTTAAAATCTTATTCTTTCTCATCCTGTTCAGTTTGATTTCATGAACAGTTTGTGCATTAAAAAACTACTTTCTGTAGTTTGGAACAACCTGGAGTTCACGTTACAACTTCCTAAGTTTAGTCTGAGTCAGTTGGAGGTATCACTCCAACATATAAGGCCATGACAAAATTCATTTGGTCAGATGAGCACATCAAGTGAAGGGAAGGTGGAACCCCAGAATCTTAACCAGGAGCACAAAAACACGCGTGGTTACCTTTGGGTGCTGGATACTGCGGTGGCCAGCCGGCCCTTAGGAATTCAGGTGAATTATGCCTGCTAATATCTGATACCCTTATTATATTTTTTTTCTAATGAAATTAGTAATAGTACTGAAAATTTAATTACCTGAGCTCTAGAAAGGCTTTTTAACATTATGTTTAAATTAAACGTTTTGAGAATGATTTGTGAGGTTTTATCCCGCCTATTCCGTGTTGTATTTGAGGAGAGTTTTGAAGCGTCCGACGTGCCCGGTTTGTTAGCTGTGTGTGCTCATTGTAACATGAAGCATTGTGGGTCGGTTGTGGAAAATCGAAGTATCGGCGTTGTACTGGCCGGCACGTAAAGAGTTAACTTCAAGGTGAACCACGAACCGCTCTGACACCGCAGAACAGGGGTTCACTCCGTGCCCAGCAAGGAGGAATGGGATTTGACGGTACCGTGTTCGCAGTAGTCACCGCGAGTTTTATGTAAGGGGGGATTTTTATGTGTTCTCGGAAGTGTTTCCTGAGGTAAATAAATCTTGGTAACATTGAGATGCTTGGAGGATTCGTCACCCCGTTGTTGGGCTGTACACCCCTCTTTTGGCAGGGCGATAGTTTCTCCTGATGATGCAAGCTCTAACTCCGCTCGTTAACTGCCTTGCAGAAGTTGGCGTGCCAGTAGGAGGAGAGGCGGCTGCCCGGGAGCTCGGCATGGGGAACGCGCACAGAAAGTTTCACAGCAAAGGCGGCGGCAAGGCGGAAGGCAGGGAGACACCGAGGCACAAGGAGTCCACCGAGAGCGGGTTAGAAAAAGCCGCATCAGAGAAGAAGACAGAAAAGCATTTATCGGACCATGAAGGGGAGGCTAATTGCTATTCGCACGGTGATCAAAGGAGTGAAAACTCTGAGGCGGAGATCTCCGCATCGCAGGGAGCAGGATCTCAGTCGGGTGGTGATGGCACTTCACTTCCTCCGGCAGCAGCGAAACTGAAAAGTGAAGGAAACGAGTTGTTTAAGAGTGGACAGTTTGGAGAAGCTGTGATCAAATACTCGGAAGCAATTGAGTATGTCATCGGGCTAGGTGAGTGCATGCACTGCTTTATACGTAAATCTGGGATTGGTGTTTACATTATTTAAAGGAACTCAAACGAACCTAACCGATCACCGGGTTTTTGGCAGGGGTTACTGTGCAGTAAATACTTTGTCATTGTCGGTAGAGGGTAATTCACATGATACAAAATACAGGAAGACGGGTGAAATAATCTTGTAACTTCCTCAGGGCAGAGCTAATTGCTTTTATTTATGTGTTTGAATAATTATTTATTCTAGCTGATAAAGAATCACAGACCCATAAAATGGCTTATGATGGAAGGGACCTCAAAAGACAAACGCCCTGCCATGGGCAAGGACACTCACCAGGTTGCCCAAAGCCCCATCCAACCTGGCTTTGGACACTGCCAGGGAGGGGGCAGCCACAGCTTCTCTGGGCAGCCTGTGCCAGGGCCTCACTACCCTCACAGGGAAGAAAATGATGAAGGAAAACTCCTTACAGCTTTGCATTGTCAGCAAACTGCATTGCTGCAGTGCACCTTAGAGTATGGAAGCCTTTAATTCTTGAATGTCTTTTAGTAATGATCTTTGATTTTAATTGTAACTTCTTGTAGGAGAACAAAGTCCAGATGATTTAAGTATCTTGTACTCAAACAGAGCAGCATGTTACCTCAAAGAAGGCAGCTGCAGTGACTGCATCCAGGATTGTGACAGGTAAATTGCAACCTCTGATGTAGAGCAACAACATTCCTGATGATGATTAAACATTTTAACTGATATATTGTTATTGCAGTTTGACTTAGAGGAGTCTTCAGTAAAGTCTGATTCCCTGTCTAAATGGCAGATATCTTTGCCAATTATATAAGCAATGGCATGGAACACAGGGAAGGAGTAACTTTTACTGTCTGGCTGTGGGAGGACAGCTGTTAGACTTGATGTGTACACAGAAATGCACAACAGGGTTAATTTTTATTTTAAAACCAGGCTTACTTCAATGATGCTCTGTAGTAACTTACATGGAAAAGCTTTGTAAAGCCAGATGCTTGTTACAATCTTGGAAATTGCACGTGTGATATATATGCGTGTGTTCTTTGGTTTGTTGTTCTGTTTTGTTATTTTTTAAAAATACATACTTGGCATAGTTATAAACTGTAATTACAGCTGTTCAGGAATTGAGCTAAAACCCTTTCTGCTTATTGTGGCTTTTAAGGATACAGGAGTTAGAGGGGATCAGATACCATCAATAACTTCCAAACACTGTCTTCCACTAAATTATTACTGTATTTCTAGATGTCTTTTTTATATTTTCATAGGCAGGGGTAGTGAGACCAAGGCTTAAGGTACAAAAAAGAATCCCAAGGCAGACATCATATTAATTAGTTGGGAGGTTTTTTTACAGCACAACCCAACTGTTTAAACCCAAATCTAAAAAAAAAAATCCACGTGTAATGTTGTATTGACCAAATAAATATTTGACCTAGTGTATATATTCTGCCTGACAGAAAAGTTTTGTGAAAACTTTGTCTGAAAAAATGAACTTGCCAACAATATTTTGTTAAAACAGATGCACTGCCATAGACAGCTAGCTGATAAAACAAGATGGCATACTTAGCAGCTGTCACATTTTTCTACTCAGGAGGTCTGAAGTATATCAGACTTCAGTTGAAGTCAGTAACACAAAGGGCTTGGGGTTTGTATGCTTACCAGTCAGAAGCCTGTTCTCTTACTACTTAATGACAGTGTCTTTAATATTGTGCACGTTTTCTGGATACACAAGGATCCATAATGCTTATTGAACACAACAGGTAGAATGTTAGATGCTGGAGGACAGAACTGTGAAACTGCAGACACACATGAATGAAGCCATGTCAATTAAATCTTCTCTAGGCAACACAATATAAAGGGAGATTTACGAATAGGTAGCTTGATTTCAAAGTAAAAATGGTGTAGTGCTTATATTCGCGATATAAAAATAAGCACTGAACATTGATCTTTTGAGTTTTAGCTATTTAGGGCTTAGAAGTGCATCAGAAACCCTCTGTTGAATCTGTGCTTCTGATTTGGAGTGTCTTTGATTCTTGTTACAGAGTGTGATACAGGGCTCCTGTGCTCTAATACTATTTTTAGTACAGTAGTGTAGTTTGATCCCTGGCTGTGTTACCTTTGCACTCTACCCTGGAAATGTAGTTTTCCATTTCCAATGATGCTATTCTTCAAGGAGTATCATCTTCTCCCAGATTTATTTGTGGATGTTTTTTTTCTTCATTCTTGATGCTAGGAACCTGAATTTGCATTAATATTCTTATAAGTTACAGAACATCAGGCATTTTTGTAGGGGTTTTGTAGGGGCTGTGTTGTATGCAGTTGTACTTTTCAAATGTATCTAGCAACATAAGGAGAAATGGAATGTTGGAAATACTTACGAAGTGGAAATTGGAAATGTTTATTCTAGAAATCATTTTTTCTGTAGCTTTAGGAGGAGTAATGGTGCAAAGCCAATTTACAGCAGCTGACAGTCTCCTGGGCTTATAAACAGGACCACAGCCAGTGGATTGAGGGAATTGATTATCCCCCTCTGATGATAACTGTGTTGGTTTTCAGATAGTGATCAACTGGATTGAGCTCAGTAAAGTGTTTCTGAAGTGGTTGTGAACTCTGGAGCACTTGCCTGGAGAGGAGAGGCCAAGGGAAATTAATTTGTTCAGCTTAAGGAGGATGGCTTCTAGGGGTACTAACAGTAGCCTGCCAGTACCTATGAGGAGGTTATTCAGAGGATAAATCCTGGCTTTCTTTGACAGTGCATTGTGGGAGGATGAGAGACAACAGGCAAAAATTGAAGCATACAAGGTTTGGACTGCGTATCAGGAGAAACCTTTTCCCCATAAATACTATAACAGGTTGCCCACAGATGCTGTGCAGATTCCTTTGGAGGTTTTCAAGGCCCAGCTGTGTGAAGCCTCAGCAACCTTGTCAGATCTCAGAGCTGGCCCTACCTGAAGTTTGAACTAGGGACCTCTTGGCCCGAATTACTTTATGATTCCATGAAATCTAATTGTCTAGTCTTGTCTTAATTGCAGTATTTCAAAGTTTATCTCTTTTTCCCTTTAGCAAGAATCATAGATTGATAGAAGGTAGTCTATAATTTAATAAAGCCTTTCTGGACTACTTTGTCATATTGCTGGAAAAGCACATGGTGTTGGGAAGGAGTTCTGATTGTACAGTGTCAGGGGTTGAGCTCAGCATTGATGGAATCAGAAGAGTAAACACAAAAGAAAGGCAAAAACTTTAAAGCCAGAAAAGACAGGTGTATATTCATGTCTTACTAAATGTATTTTTTACATGTGTACTTCCATGCAACTGACAATCATGTGGGCAAAAGCATCATATACTTGAAATCTCTGTAGGTCTAAGCATGACTTAAGAAAAATAGCTTTTGCTCTTTAACAGCTATCATTAATCTTTTCTTAGCGATGAAAGTAGTTTTCCAGATGGAAGATAGAGACTTAAGTAGAGTAAGCTGTAGTAAAAGCACTAACAATTTTGTAACTCTGTGTCATTGAAGGTATTAATATAAACCAACTTAGTGCCATTTGTATAGGTTGTGTTACTGTGAGGCCCAACTGAAATCACGAATTTCAGTTACTCTGTTTCAATCTTGCATTTTTCTTTTGTTTCCTCCAGAGCTCTGGAGCTTCGGCCATTTTCACTTAAGCCTCTTCTACGACGAGCAATGGCAAACGAGTCTATGGAGCGGTATCGACAGGCATACATTGATTATAAAACAGTCCTACAAATAGACAGCAGCATCCAAGCAGCAAATGATAGTGCTAATAGGTAACTCTGCTAACAAGTTTTCTACTCACATCAGTCCAAATAGAAAAATGCAATTCAATTTTGTTTGTTTTACATGCTTACTTGTTTCTGTATCCTTCAGAGGCAGGGTTGTCACAACTAGTGCATTATAACTAGAGGACTGGCTGTTTCATTTAGTCATTTTGCCATAGTTTCACAGTTTTCCTCTGCCAGCAGTAGGTCAAATTATGGTTTTAAAATGTAATGTTTTAAAGGGTTTTTTTACTGATGCTTCAACTTGTTTTCTTCCCTAGCCTGTATTTGATACCATGTAAAGTAATAAGACCCCACCTTTTCTCTGGCATTACCATTTCCTTTTCATATTAGCACTCTTCCTGTGATACTTGGAGATTTATGTTAAGTGTGAGTCCTTTGGTATGCTGCAGTTGTGTAAACACAGAAGTAGCTTGATATGGTGGTTGGCCACAAAGCTGAAAAAGAAAAAATTACAAACACTTCCAGCATTAATTCTTGGTGCCAAGAGAGACATCTCAATTTTCTATAATTACATTTTAATAGTGTAAAATTAGTGTAGACACACTATTGTAATTGCATTCTCATTAACATATAGTAAATACTTAAGTGTGTGAAAGCTTCTTTGATTCCCTTCTTTTTTTTTAATGGGCAGAAAAAGAATTTATGAAAGCAGAACAGCCTTAATGATTAAGCAGGAACCCGCATGCATGCGACTTTTTAACAGTGGAATCTAGTACATGACACTTTATCATCTCCTCTTCAAAATCTTATTTTTGGTAACACAACTAATTGTTACTGATCTCTATCTTGGATTGGTGAAATAATTGCTCATCCTGGTATATGTATGATTATTACACTCTTCTTTTTTTTAACCTTGGCTTATTTTACCTGCAGATACTCTTTTCATATTTCTCCTTGACTTGTAACTTGCTTAGAAATAAGCATATTTCCTTTTTTTCCCTTAACTCTCTTCCTTTTCTCCTCTCTAGGCCTTCCTTAAGTTTTTAGCTTCACTGCTCATAACTCTTTCCTCCCTGGCAACCCATCACCTTATTTCAGCTGCTTCTTCCTTCTCTTCTGCTGGTAATTCATTTTTGCTTGCAAATTCTTAGTTTCTAAAGCATAGACCTCCTGCATAATTGAACTTTTACTATAATTTATTTTGTAATATTTTATCATTTATGCATTAAACTGAAATTGTTTACCAAAGTACTCATTTTCATTTCCAAAAGTAATAGACCTTTCTCAAAATCAGTTTTAATAAAATATGATAGCTATTGTACTGCCTTTTAACTTAAAGGGAGAACCCTAAAATATAATTTAATTTGTTTTTAAATTAGAAGTATCAGGTCTTAACAATCTGCTTTTATTGGAGGATTTCTCTGTTTTTAAGTTCCTCAGGGAAAATGGATGGTGATGCTGTAGGAAGCTCACAGGAGAAACATGTGTCTGAGGATGGGTTTGATAAACTGTGTTAAACTAAGCAGGGTTTCCAAAAATCATAGAATCGAATGGGTGTTCAGCCTGGCATTTCTAATAATTGTGACATAAAACTGGTAATTTTACATCCAAAAGGAGATAATCAAGAATCTAAGTACGTATTTTGATGAAAAGTCAACTCAACCCAAATATAAAGTTATTTGAGTGTCTACCATGTTGATTACATGATGTTCAACTGTGTGTTTTAGTGGTTATCCTGAGGTGATTTTTAGATAAATTTGAAGTTCTAGTGTGGGGCAATATCTTTATTCATTTCCATTTGCTAAATTAAAGTTTCATTTCAGTTGTCTCAGCTCCTTTAATATCATTTAACAAATTGCATTAGATGGCTTGGGAGCTTTTATGGTCCTGTACCAATAAATTTGTGATAAACTCCAAATCTGCAAGATTGTTGAGTCAAATTAGGGTGTTAGTGAGGGGAATGAGTTTATTTGCTCCAGCTTTTTCATGAGATATCTCTGCTTTTTAAACTAACCATGGTGTACAGGTATGTATTTTTGCAGAAGATGGATTTTAGATTATTAGCTTACAAGAAGTCAGTTGATCATCAAAGACTACAGGATTCTTTCTGTTAATTTTGATTAATTAGATCAGGTTTTTTGTCCAACTTCGTAAGCCCATTATGATAAATGGAGAAAAATTAAACAGGAAGTTGATGAGACCCTGGTTTACTGTAGAATTACTCTGTTACTTTCTATGGGAAAGATCTAAACATAATTAATTGACTTTTTAATATTACTGTATAGTTTTGTTTCCTATTGAAATAATCTGGGTAAATCTTAGGGATGTTTAATTTATTTAATATGTGCCATATTTTTCTTAATTTGATTCAGACTTCTATCAAAAACCCTAAAGTTTTAGTAAAATTAGAGCAAAACAGAACTTAGACAAGCTGCTTTGTTTGTATGTCCTATAAAATACTGTTTAGCAAAGTGAAAACAAAAAAGTAACTAGATGATACTATGCAATGCAATATCCTGTGCATGAAGAAACTTACTTTCAGTTAAAAATGTAAGAAACTGTATATTTCATGCAAAATCATGTGATACATAAAATGACGGATTTGAGAGCTCCACATCTATAACAATACTGAAAATATTTTGGTAATTTCTGTTTTATGAAAAAAAAAAAGAAAAATATTAGAACAAATGCTTCTTGTATGGATTTTTCTGTCAGACCCTAATGGGAAAAGAATTTGGTCCTGAGTGCTCCGACTCTGTTGCCATAGTATTTTACTGGTTTTGTTTTATAGCTGTTACTCAAATATTTAAAAAGAACAAAGCTAAGCAAGAAAACATGATTGGGTAATTCCTCATTCTGTCTCATTCTTCATGCCACGTTCAGGTTTCTTACTTTTATTTTCTTGGATGTGTGTTGATGTAGTATGCATTTTACACTTGTGTTAGATGGAAATGCACCTAATATACAAATTTCAGGTTTATTGGCAATAGTACCAATCTGTCTTCCTTTACCACTCAAATCAGAATTTCCCTTTGTTTAAGTTAGACATTAGGTTTATCTCTTAAGCTCATTTTAAGATGTTTATCCCACTATTATTCTCATAATTAATACTTGGGGTTTGTGGATTTTTTTTTTTTAACACTACAAATACTGTAATGGAACCATGGAATCTTACTCATCATGTTTACTTAGGTCTTTCACCAGAATGTATCACAGCAATGGGAAATTCCCACTTGAATAGATTTTGGATTGAACCTCTCGCGTACAGAGATAGATCTATATATGTGACATATATACATGCCTGTGTGTTGGTTGAAGGAAGACCAAGCTCTTTTCATTTATTTTCTTTGCATTTTAAAATGGGGATAAAGAATGATTGATTGACTGATTTCTGACTTCTGTAAAATGCAGCTTAATACCTACTTTGTAACCTGAATTAGTTATTTAGAGAATTGTTGTGAAAGAGGTTTAATTTGACATTGACAAATTTGGGTGCCACACTTTGTCAGAGGGTATTGTAATCTGCGCTTGTAATAACACCTGTGAACAGCTGAGAAAAGCAAACATAATAAATACATAATTCCCCGCCCCCCTATTTCTTTCTTACATGTGATAGGCATGAGCCCAGCTGCAAAGTCAGTCATTTGCTTAAATATTTACAGATCATGCTGGAGTCAGCTTTTTGTCTTCTAAATGCTAGCATAAATGCCCTGACAAGTGGAAACAGTCTAAATCATAAATGAGTGCAATGCCACTGAGTGCTGTGACAATCTTTTTTTAAATTAGTCTTAAGGATAATTGTTCAGTTGTTTTTAAAGAAAGGGGAACATTGCCTTATTTAATTTGGATATAAGTTATTCAAGTGTGAGCTAAATATATGACAAGTCATGTTGGTGGGGCTTTTGTCTTTCAGAATAACAAAGACTTTAATTGATCAGGATGGTCCCAGTTGGAGGGAAAAACTGCCACCAATTCCAGTTGTCCCTGTTGCTGCTCAGCTACACAGGTGGGATGGAGGAAACTGTACTTCAGAGAAACAGCCAAGAAGTACTGAAGATACCAGCAGGGAAGAACAGTTGAAGAATCGTATGTATAGCTAATACAATCATATATACAAACAGGAAAATAATTTTAATTGAAAAATGGAATGCAGGTTAATAATGTCAGAGAAATTGCTTTAGAAAGTTTTTTTTAAGTCAAGTGATGTAGCTTACAGCATATGATATCTGAAGTTATATAAAATAAAATATGGCAGAAATGCTCATCAGCAGTATGTTGAGTCCTATCACCAAGTGTTGGTGGTTTCCCTGACATCACACTACAGTTACAGTACAGTTCTCCAAAACACTACCACCCAAACACCCTAACCTCAGTATCATAGTCAGCTGCATAATCTGTAGCTGGCATTTAATTGTTGATGAAAGCATTGCTCAGCTCTTCAAAACAGAAAGGGTGGACTTCTAGATGGCCAGTAGGTAGTGAAATGGGTGTAGAAGGACACTTCTTGTTTTCTTTTTGGTTGGCTTTTTATTTTAACGCTGGATTCTAACTTTGACAGTGACCAATTATTAGTCATCTTTCAAGGATGCTAGTTCTGGACATGTTTGCACATAAGCACTGTGTGCTTACCTCCTTTAAGATGCTTTTCTTCCTCGTAATTTTTTTCCCCTCCATTGCAGTTTCCATTTTTCTCCAGTAGATCAGGTAAAGGAACCTTTCTCATTCAGGTTTTATTGGTACTAAACATTCTTTTTCCAAAAAGGCCTTAACTGATTCATTTTTTTTTTACTCTTACTTGACTACTAATTGGTTCCCCTTAAGAGTTTATTTCAATATAAAGACAAGTAGTGCTGAAAACCATCTCATTTCGGTTACTGAAGGGGAGACTGCGATGCCTAACTGGGTTTCTGGCCAAATATGCCCACAGTGTATTACTGCAGTAGTGTGTGTCCTCAAATCGTCTGCACTCCTCAGACACTTGTCCCTCAGCACCAAGAGGACAGACCCCGGGGTTAGGAGCAGGGGGGTACTGATAACAGGCACTACACATTTAATGACTTCAAAGATGATCCTTCAGATAGCATTATATTTATTTGTACCTGACGTAAAACAACAGACAACTTACACATTTCTGAATTCATTGGACATTGTTCTCCAGGAGGCATGGTTCTGCAAACTTGTCCTAGTGTTGTTTATACATGATTTGAACAATAGAGCATGCTAAACCACAGTAGTGCTACAGAGAATTGCTCTTCATTCAAGAGACAGGAAGCATGTTGATGTATAATTTAAGCTCAATCAAACTGATAAAAGTTTTACTCTACTTTTCAAAATGTACAATGACCCAAGTATTTTCATTACAGTCATCAGTGCATGTTGTTCCTGATTCATTGCTCAAGACCAGGCAGCAATTGGGTTTAACTTTTCAGGTTTTTTTGATTAAGTAGAAAACTGATACTTTGCACAGTTGTTGCTATTAAACATAAATGCTTAGCTTGAAAAGTGCTTTTTTGTTGTACTGATTGTTCTCCAGGCTTTTTGTTACCAAGGAATACAGTTTGTTGGGGTTTTATTTAATTGTATAACCGATCTGTTTAATCTAAACTTCTAAGTAGTAAATTTGAATCTGTATGACTTTGTGTAACTTTGTTAAGAGAGAGCATGTGAAGATGATGGTAGTGCAGAGTACACAGATGAGCAGCTCCTGAGAACAGTAAGGATCAAGTTTATCCTCTTAGGATCCTTAATGAAACTGGATATCAGTATCTTCATGAAGTGTTCTCTGTGGTGTCTTGAGTCTGAATCTGTGTCAGATGGTGTGGGCTTTGGTTAGGCTTACTTTTTAACAAAATGAAGATGGTGTAACCGTTCTCTTCACTGAAGGCTGGCGCTATGGTTGTGGTTGTCTTCTCAGGCCTGTAGTATTATCAGTGGGACCTGATAGTGACAGCTGGTGCCAGAAGTGTGCCAGCAATAATGTTCAGTCAGTAGTTAAACCTTACTGTTGGCTGACACTTTTTGGAAACTCTTGTTGGTTTTTGTGTCTTACAACTTCAATTATAATTTAGCTGTGTTTCTTTCTTAAGTCTGTTCTGGTTTCACATGGTTTCTTCATTTTTTCTCCGAGTCGTATGTAGTTTTCTGACATAGGAGGTTGCCATGTTTTTATGAAAGAACTCACTGAGTTTATTATTGGCTAGAATGATCTTGTTACTTACAGTGTTTAAGACCTGAAGCTTGGCAAGGGGCTCGTATTCTTTAGCAAGGTGTAAAAAAGCAGACGTTTCTATTGTGATTCACTTAGAGCTATGTTACTAGTTATTGTTTGCTCAATAGAGACATGAAGCTACAGTCAGAATTGCTTTTCCATGGGAAACATCACAAAAACTTGTAATCTAACCCAGAAGCCCATGCAACAAATGACGTGGAGCTTAGAAGGAAAGACAGTTATGGAAGAACACATTAATAATAAAAAAGTATAGCTAGTTGTTTTCAGGTTCCTGAAATAATCTTTTATAAATAATTATTAACAGAATATCACTAATGCATCGCTAACCCCTACTGATGCAAGGATTTGTCGTTCTCAGTTTAGCATAATAATTGTGAGAGTTGCTTGCAGAGAGAATATTACATCAAATTATGGTCACTTTGGGCTGGTAGTGGAGATGTAGAAGGCCTTTACTCCTGCTGATTAAATCTCCTTGTAAATAAAACTGGGATCTCAGTGGAGATACATAGTCCCTTTTTATCACACCAGAGGGGCTAGATAGAAGGAGGTGAAAGTGTCGAGCTGTCTGTTGCATTCCCATTATTTTCAGCAAAATCGTAGGTGCATGGGGAAATAAGCATTGTGTCACATGTGGGTATGGTAGTTTATGCCTGCCTTGGAGCAGCGGGGGACAGGAACGGGGATGTGCAGGCCGGTAAAGATACTCCAGTTGCCAAGCGTTTATTCTTAGTGTGGGTAGATAATTGGGCTACCCTTAATGAACTGACCGTCTTACGTAACTCTGTGATCCTTTTGTAACGTAGGCGAGGAAGCTGAGGAGAAGTTCAAGACGTTAAAAGCTGAAGGGAATGATTTTGTAAAAAAGGGTGATTATGAAGAAGCTGTTAATAAGTACAGCGAATGCATGAAGTTAAATACCGAGGAATGTACCATCTACACTAACAGGTAAAGATCCTAAACCTAACCCCACCTTGTGGGATAACATCAGTTGTATTTTCTCACTGCAAAGAGAGATTTTGCATCCTTTCAGCCACTGTTGTAAGAATAGGAAATTTTTTTCCTACTTGTTGAGTGTTTCTAATAACAAAATATGTTATTAAACTGCATTATTTTCCAAGGGGAGGAAGTATTAATGTCAGTGATAAATGTCTTTAAATCTTTATATAGATAGAGTAAGCAATGCTAGAAGTTATAATTAGCAGAGAGTTTTGCAACATTCTTTGGGCTACTGATCTGATGTAAATTAAAAATTATCTGCAGTAGCAGTATTTCAGATACTTCAGAGAAAATGTATGTTTTAAGAAAATAAAAATAGGAACAAGGTCACAGAACAGCATTATTTTAAAGGTTGACCTAATTCTACAGCGTAATTCTTTATGCTGTAATCTTATCAGCTTTCACAAACTAAGAAGGATTTGATTAGGCCAGTACTGGAATAGGAGTCTTCCAAGTAATAATTAGGTGCAGAAAACAGTATTGCTTATTTAATCTAGAGCACTCTTCTACCCAGAACGGCTGTATAAAGTCCATATGATACCCACTACTATGCTATTGTGTTATACTAACTTAGGCTCTGCTTTCAAAATGCTTGCATACCTGCCTAACATCAAGAAGCAGTCATACTTGAATTTTGAATTTTACTGCAGGAATTGGCCCTCTCTAAATCCATCCATGTTATTAATACTTACTGGTTCTGATGTACTTTAAAAAAATACCACACTGAGACTGAATTGTGTGAAGTATTGTAATGAACATCTATGAGTCAGATATTGTTGGCACTACAGGACTGTAGAATTTACTTATATTGCAGTGTATTCTGTTTTTCTGTGTTAGAGCTCTCTGTTACTTGAAACTGTATAAATATGAAGAGGCTAAGCAAGATTGTGACCATGTTCTTCAGATAGAAGATTCTAATATTAAAGCTTTTTATAGAAGAGCACTAGCGTACAAAGGATTACAGGTGAGGAAAAAGAACATGGCAGGTATTCTTAAGCACTTCTAAACTTGCTTATCCTCTTCAAAGGTAATCAGGTAGTTGCAGTCAATGGGTGAATACAGAGTATGCAGTGCTGATGATTTATTACTCCATAGAGCGTTAGGCATACAGAAAGCACTATATACATACTTCTGCGACATAAAAACCTGCATGTTGACTTGTAATGATTTGTGAGAGTACAAGATACTGGAATAAATGAGGTTTGACTGGAGAAGGGTTAAGCGAGTTTCAACTCTGTTCCAAATTCTAATATTCTTCTGGGTATGCCAGTCTGCTACTGTATCTTTGCTGGTGACAAATGGCTTCTCTCCCAAGTTTAACTTAATCTGTCCAAACTAAAATCTCAAGCTGTGTCTTTTGGCATCTGTTCATATTTGAATGCTTGATATGTTAAACCAGTGGTTTAATTATACTCTCTCCCTCTCTGTTCCTTGTCCAAAATCATTACAAAGCTAGTGGTAACACTAACGTACTTTCTTACTCTGGTAGCAGTGTGGGGACTCACCCTTTACCTTTGTCCATCTACACAGTGTCATCTGCTGTGCTCATCTCACACGCAATTTTTCAAGTACCATTTTTTGAGTATCCTTTTACCTGATCTTCATAAATGCAGACTTAGAATTCTCATATCCATCCAGACTGTGACTGCAAATCTTGTGTTTCATCACTTGAACCATGTCATTCCCTCTGTCCATCCCTCTGTTGTTTCCCCTTCTTCAGTGATGTTAATTAGCCTCTACACTTGACAGTTCTTTCATAGCAATCCTTACGCTGTCAGCTCTTACCTGGTACTGATTTATAAGCTTCTCACTCCTGTGGCTCATGATGGTGTCCATCATCATCTACTTTGTATTAAATTTTACAAGTGTCTCAAGTATCTTAAGTGCTTTCTGCAATGTTGTTATTTTCACTGGTGGTGATCACTGCAGGTGACCACTGAGTTCCCGCCGTGTCCATCAAATGAATACTTACCTCACACCTTGATGCCTTAACAAAAAAATTACCTCACTGTGTCTCATCTTACAGACATCTGAGGACAACCCACTTACGCTTCTCAGTATACAAACTTATTCTAATCCCATGGTAGTAACTCCTAATGCTAGTTCTATAGGAACCATGGAATGTTCCGCTTGTCTTAAATTTGTTCTTCTGTTAGACTAGCTAGGAAACCTTGAAAGCTTGCTTTGATGGATTTTCAAAGAAGCTGAAAAGTCTTAATTTTGTACCAACACTTCCTGTAACTACACCAAGCTACCTGGTATAATCACCTGTAACCTTATCTTGTTGAAGTTGATAAAAACAGTATAAATAGGAACACAGGTGTATAGTGGTTCTACCAGTCAAACAGAGGGAATTACACACTGCTGCATATTGTAAAGAACTGGAGAAATAACTTCTGCTTTTTCAAATGTGCTAGAAAGAAATGCTGGTTCTGCATTATTGAAGACATAGCCTGAGACACTGTTCATGGATTCCTTCAGAACAGTCTGAGTGGGGGACTCCCAAGATGTTTTGTTGTGGTTGGGTTTAATGCCTTCATTATTGCTAATTCCAGGGATGAGAGTGATTCATAAAACCAGAGAAAGCAACAAAAGTGATTTGAGATTGATGAATGACCCTGTAATGAAAACTATTAAGAGCTAAAAGCATGTAGTTTGGCAAAGACCTAACTAAACTGGGAAGTTATTGGTATATAAATATCCAGATATTTTACCACAAAAGCTACAGTGGGATTTAATGTATTAAATTAGGGGTTTTTTAATAGATTTACTGAGATGTAGTTAAGGGAAGATCAGGAACATACTGTGCTTGTGTGATGAATTAGGCCTATAACATAGTCACGGGACCCCAGACTGCATCTCTTGCATCTCTTGCAGCTGATGCTCCAGTCTCTTGCTTAGGGTACAACCATCTTGTGTGCTTTTTGTTGAGAAGTTTGTCAGGTTACAATCCATTGGTGGTTTGCTGACCCTTGTGGTCCTTTATAGAAGTCTGTTTTAGAATCTCCTTGCTCTATCTGTGACTCTTCACATTTGTAGTTTCAGATGGTTTAGCTTAATTAGTAGCTGTTTTCTGACTGAAGCAATCTGCCCCCTTTCTGCATTCGTTTCTAAGGCTGAATAATTCTGGTTCTTTTGCACTTCTTTTATGACAGAGCAGACTTTGCCTACAGACTTTCTGCAGTGTCTCTGCACCTTGAGTATGGGTCATCAGAGTTGAACATAATATTCTGCTTAGGAAAGGGAATGTGAGTGACTTGTACACTAGTGCTTTTGTTACAGTGGAGGTGCTGAGGAAATGCCTCAGCTGGTACCTCAGGGTTTTTTCCATGATAGTATGAATGACTTACAGTAACTTTATGATAATGCTTAGGAACAGAAGAACTGTTAGCTCCCTGACACAAAGAAAGTTGATCTTTTGATGGTCTTTTACTGTTTACTGCTATAATCCATCCTTATTTTTGATACTCCAGCCCTCAAAGTGTCTTGATTTTTCTGTGTGGTATTTCAGTCTCTCTCAGAATCGATGTTACTAACTTTGTCTCCAGAAAATGGAGTCTAAAAATCGTAATTCCTAAATGGCAAAATTTTAAATAAAACCATTAAATATATTACAAGACTGATTATTGAGGAACTGTGTCCTACTGCCACTCTGTTGCTGTGTTTGTCCTCCTAATCCTGTTAATCCCAGAGTTCATAACAATCCCAATCTTCTCAAATACTACCAAAACATTCCCTTCTCAGACTGCAAGAGGTAGTCTGCTGGATTGAAGCCCAGGAAGATGGGGGATATTTTAAATCTAAGCTTAATGTAACTCTCTTTCATGGGAGAGAAAGTACACAAACTGCTGATGGACTCATCAATCCCAAGGAAGCGTTACACTGTAAGCAGTTACGCTTAAAAGCCGCAGCAGTCTTCAGTAATCCATTCTCTGATAGGGAGAATATGTTTCTCAGAGTAAATTAATTCATATTACATACTTAATGTGGAAGAAATTAGTCACAAAATACTAACTGAAACTCCATCAGTTTCCTTTTTTTTTCCCATCTAATGAAAGTACACATTTTATTGAATTAGTTTTGTCTACCTACGGCCAAGATTTTTATTCTTAATTGTAAAGGACAGTATGGTAGTTCAGATCTATTTTTCTAGTGATGTGCTTATGAAAAACATTATATTCCCTTCTTCTTACAGAATTACCAAGCCAGTGTTGATGATTTCAACCAAGTACTTCTAATAGATCCAAATGTTCTTGAAGCAAAAAAGGAACTGGAGGAGGTTACCCAACTGCTTAACCTTGACAGCAGTGCTGCAGCTGGCAGTCAGCAAAAGCAAAGGAAGAAAATAACCATACAAGAGGTATACCTGTTCATTTTTAAAAGCAAGCAGTGCAGAAACCCCACATTTGATAACATTACAGCTTTTGTTTTGCACTTCTACATTTTTTGAGATTGAGGGTTGTATTTTTCATGTAATTTTGAGGGCATATTGGAGGATTCTTACCTGTGATGTGTTCAGTGTCCTTCATATTCTGTAGTAAAGCTTGGACTGCTTTAAGGTATGATCAGAACCGCCACAAAATGCCACAAAAGTGCATTTAGATGGCCCTACACTTGAGGATATGCTCCTTGGGAACAGAAACTGCTTAGACTCTGAAATAACTGGTTTACAGAACACAGTGGCCAAATAGCAGGTTTGCTTTTAAAGTCTGTGCTACTCTGGGAGCTTCTGGGGCTGTGCTGGTAAAGGATCATGGTCAGCACGTGTGCTGCCTGTTCCCTGCTAGTAGTAAAGGTACTGAAGGGCTGGAGGTTGAGATCTTGCCTTCAAGATTGTGGGTGAAATATCTGTAGGATCTTACAAAAGAAATACGTGATGCAATGCTATGTACTCAATCAGATGTTAGCCCTGCAGAGCTCGGGGTAGCATTTAGCAATGGAAGGATTTTCTCAGTCATCTGATCCTTTTGGATTGTAGCTTTGCTGGTCCTTTAAGAACATTGGGTGGGATTTTCCCCCTCTTTGTTTTAAAATATATAAAGTACAAAGTCATTGGATTGCACAGTGGAACTGTAATTGGATAATGTAATTTCAAAGTGGTGGTAACTGCAGTTACTAATATAAACCGACTACTTGTATTCAAACAGTCAGCAGTGTCACGAGTGCTGGGGATTTATGTAACTAGTGTAAGCTGGGTATACTGTTAGTTAAGCTCCAAGTTGTGACAAACAAAGGAACCTGGAGAGTGTTCAAAAGAGGTTTGGGAAGTGATTGCATTGTACAAAGACCAGTTAACTACATTCCTGGCAGTGGAATTTTTCCAGGGGTGGGGCAGGAAGCGTTTATGTTTGCTGTCATCATGACAGCCGCCCCCTTAAAGAGCCTTCCCTGTCCTATCTGCCCCAGTACAGTGTAGTTCTGTGCATACAGACTGCTAGGACAAGGGAGGGAAATCTGGTTAGAAACTGGGATTTATCAGTATTGTTCCATTTTAATCAAGCTATGATTATATACCAAACAGTCAAGATTCCTTTCTTGGTACTCAAGATTGTTAAAAATAGAACAGAAAGTCTGTAAGCCCAATGCAGTATTTTCCAGAAATGACTGATGGGTCTCGCAGCACAGCACTGTATGTGCAGTACAGCATCTTCAGACCTCCAAAAAGCCCTGTCACCCATAGAACAGAACACATCCAATGGGAATGTAACGGGTTCATAGTAACTCCACAACTCTTGATAGCTCGAAATGGATTTTTGCAAATGTTGTCAAACCCACAGTTAATTTTCTAGCAACTGATTGATGGGACTGCAAACTCTGGAGAGCCCAGTGGGTGTTGAGGCAGTTACACCTTGCAGAGGTGTTGCCTTCCACAGCGAGACTGCAACCACCCACCCGCTACAGCTGCCGTGTCCCTGTGCTGTTCTGAAGGCACAGCAGTGAAAGGAAACCTGGGTGTCTGATGCCGAGACGCTGGTGGTGCGTGTCTCCTGCAGCTCCACATCTCACACATGCACATTTATACGTGTGGTCTCCTTAGTTTTCTCCTGAGGTCATCAATGGCCTTTCTGCACTGGTGTGACGTCACATACACACTGCTGACTACAGACCTTTAAAGATGAATTAGAGAGTAGCTCTTCTGGGTGGGGAGAGTAGAACATAAAGGAACAGGGATGCCTTTGTTTTCTAAGAGTAAAGTGCTGAGTTTAATTTAGCAACACTATTGATGGATATAGAGTTTATGAAGCTTCAGGTTATCCACATTCAAATGATTTGTTCCCATTTTCTTTGTGAAGGTGTCTGAATGCGATGACCAGGAAGAGAGACCGTTTGCTACACCAGAAGATGTTGTGACTGACCATGTTGCTTCTGAGGAAGCAGTTGAAGAGAGTGTGCCACCAAAGATCTATGAGAAATTGCGTGTTTTTGAACCATCTAATGCTTATGACTTTGGTCAGATTATAAATGCAGTGAATACCAATAAGGATAAAGCTGCTTGTGCAGATCTCTTAACAATGTCTGATCCCAAAAAATTGCCCATGCTGCTAAGTAATAAACTTGAAGGAGAAATCTTTATGATCTTTATCCAGTCATTGGAATGTTACATAGTTGAAAGAGATCCTGGCCTTGTGTATCAGTACCTCTTCTACCTGAGCAAAGCGGAAAGATTTAAGGTAAGAACCTGGACTGAATGTGTACTTAAGTTAAACAGAAGCCTGAAGGAAACGTTCTTATCTTATAAGGAAATGATACGCTGATTTTGTCTCTCTGTCAAATACTAATGATTTTCAGTCACACTGTGCTAATTGTAAAATGATTTGTTTTTTCAGGTGGTGCTGGCCCTTCTTAGCAGAACTGAAAAAGAACAGGTTCGGCAACTGTTTGACTTACTTTCAGAAAACCAGAATCATCAGTACACTTCAGAAGACCTTGAGAACCTGAAAAAGGTTTATGAACTTTGAGAAGTTAGAAGTTTGCACACTTAAGAGTTCGTGTTTGTAGGACGGAGGTGAGAACTCTGCAGACTTGCATGGGCTGAAGGGGCTGCACCCAGACTGTTCACATTCTATTTGGTTCTGACAGCAGATGCACGTTTAAAACTTGCTGCTCTTTTTTCCTTGTATATGTTTTAAATCTCTAGAACTTAGTGCATGTCTTTGTGTTCACTAAGAGTTCATGTTATTTGACATACTGATTTTATTTAGACTCTGTTAATTATATATATAAAAATACATATATTTTACATTTTTATATATATATAATGTGAAATATCTTGATGGTACGATGGATATTACACTTAGTGATCACTTGTTACATCATTTTGTGAGTTGTATGTTCTCGTGATAAATAAGTGTCTCCAAGTTAAACGGGTCAGTTAGCAATAGCTTTGCTACAGTGAGTTTACAAAAAGTAGTAACATGTCTCAAACAAACCTTTACAGGCCATCTGTTTCTCCACTATCCCTGCTGTATACTAATCAATCAGGTTTAAATATTTTTGATGCAGTACAACTTAGTGGCAAAGATGAATGAATAACATGTTAGCTTGTCATGGAATGCCTTGGATCTAAATAATTAATTATTAAATAAATGGCTGTGGTTTTAAAATTACTAACAAGCAAGCAGTTTTGAGCATGCAGAGACTTACTGGTTTTCTGTGTGTGTGGCAGGGCAGCTGGTTTGCAGGGCTTTGAAGTGACAGTGGTAAACAAGAAGAAGTAGCTGCACTTAGCAGTGAAAATTAACTCTGAGGTTTGTAATCAGATTATTTAAAACATCAGCTATTTCTGTTTACAGGCATACTCCTAAAGCTAAAAGTAAAACCATTTTGTGGACCAGTATGATATTTTAATTACTTATTTCAGGCAGTGCTTAGGTTTTATATTTGATTCTGACGAAGCTCCTTTGTTCAAGATGCTTTTAAATTTTTCAGATAGCCCCATGCCTTCTTTGCACATGTGACATAAACGTGTATCAAACTCAGTAACGCTGCAGAATTACTACAGATGTTCTAATGAAAATTTCTCTCAGGTGCATATTAATTGAAAAAATAAAGTTTTTTTCTTGGAAAGTACAATTATGGATTTCCTTCCCTGGTTCTACACTCTTTAGTTTCACAATTTTGACGTGGATTATGAGTTTGTTCTTGAGAGTGCCAAGCATGAGGCTTTTAATTCCTGAAGCACTGCCAGTACAGCTGCAGTAGCATCCTACCAGAAAGGTGATGTCCCTGTCCTGACACCCCAGGTCTCTTTCTCCCCCCTGCTATATTTTGAAACATTCCTGTCTTTTAACTCTGACTGGGGCTGCTCTGCCCTTGGCATTTATCGTGCTCTTTTGTCTCCCTCTGCCCCCATAAGCAGCATCTCCTCTACTCAGTTCCCAGGTTAAGCTGCTCCCCCAGTCAAAAGTGAGACTGTCCGTCTCACCACTGCAGTGGGGGGCTTTCTGTGGGGCTTCAGTGGAAACCCAGGGGCCCAGAAAGGTGGGGGGCGGGAGGGAACGGAACCCAGTAACCCAAAACAGATTGACATCCTTTAAGAACAAAGCATTTTCTCTTTAGAAGAGGGCAACAGCCTCTCAAATGGCAGAGCGGGCGTTGTGACAGCCGAATCACAGCACAGTGTTACTCTCTTGGGCTGGCCACTCAGCCCCCAGCGTTACACCACCTTTTCAAACATGAGCCAAACCCAACAGCGATACACACCCTGCTTCCGGAGAAGAACCCTTGTTACACAGGTTTCACACGTCCTGTGCAGCACAGCAGGCAGCAGAAGCTGGTGAGAGCCCAGTTACTGCTCAACACATGCTGTGTTTAGGCAGGAAGTTTCTTTTCCCTGCTCACCAGCACCTGCTCTGCTTGATGCAATCCCAGTGCACAAATAAAGAGCTATGGTGTGGCTGCCAGACCCTTCACACGCACGAAAACTGAAGTACACAGACTTGTTCATCACAATAAACGGCCTGGTTCTCAAACAGCAGGGAGCAAGGCTCCTTTCCACTTGTAAATCAAGATTTATGACCCAAGGGACTAAGGGCAGCTGCTCAGAGCTGGGCATCACCCGCGATGGGCTGCTGAAGGACTAAATAGCACCAGTCTGTCGGTACTCCCTCGTTTGCTGGGTGTCTCCCTGTGCAGCACTGTTTGCCTCCCCCCGGGGATGTAATTCAGTGCAAGATGCAGCCTCCAGCTGCGGCAGCGCGAGGCACCAGTGTCATTTCCTCGCAGGCCTGTGCTATTTCTCAGGTGCTCCTTGCTGAATGCCAACCTCATAAATAAATTCAGCAGTGAGAGGGGTTTTGCTGGTAAGTAAGAGGGCTTAGAGCTGGATAAACAGCCCAGTGCTCAGAAACATGATTGCACAGCCTGTGAGGCAAGGGCAGCTGGAGCTCTGAACCCCCGTCAGTGCTGTTCAGGTGCCTAAGCCCAGCCACTCCAACTTAGGCTGCCTCAAATGTTGATGTCCTTGGTGGCAAGCAGCAATTGTTCTATTGCCAGGCCACCTTACCAGGACCCAGTGAATGGAGACCTGCATCTTGTCAGCTTGCTGGCTGTGCCCACCAAAGTGATTTCATCTGGTACCTGGTGCGTAGGCAGCTGCTGAGGCTGTCATGTCCCGAAGACACCTGGTTACATGAGCGAGGTGCGACTGCAAGTTCATGTTTGCAGTTGAGCTTCCAGCTGCCCCATGGTGTCTGGATTCAGTGCTACACAGGAGCCTGTTCCCTCTGCTGCCTCATCCAGACCCCCAACATTTCAAGGGCAGCCCAGTGCAGCTGTTTTAGGTATCAGCATGGAGCTGGCAGGGGGATGCTCTTACTCTGCTGTGCTCCCAGCACCTCACCTCCTTCACTACCCCACAGCAGTTAAACAGAACAGCTGGGAGGGGGCAATGGGGCCAGAAGTGTTACACAGGAGCTTCACACACAGGTCTGTTTGTCTGCACAACGTGGCACACTCACCCTCCATCACTTTGCTGTACAGGACATGACTGAGGGGCAGCAGGACAGGGTCACTCCACACCACAGCCCCACTCCCTTTGGGCTCCCCATGTGCCACTGAGGTGCCAGCTCTGCATTTGTCCCGAGACCAAGACAGTGCTGAGCCCTGCCCGACGCCAGGCTCAACCCAGCTCGGGATGGCAACCCTGCGCTTGCAGCTTCCATGCACCATGAGAGCCAGGAGGTGAACCTCCGGTTTCCCACACAGAAGTGAAGCTGAACAAGGTCCCCTGCAACCTCACCTCAAAGCCAGGAACAGCCTTTGTGCACCCTCCGGCACAAAGAACTTCCTCCCCCTCCTTCCCTGACCTTGGTGTTTACAAGGTTTCTCACATCATCTCACTCCTCTCTCTGGCTGCAAAACCTCCTGCTTCTTTTCTTTCCCCCACTTCTTACCTCTGCTACCCCAGCTACCACCATGGCTGATTGGCTTGGCCTTGGCCAGCAGCAGGTCCGCCTTGGAGCCAGGTGGTGTTGGCTCTGTCGGACCTAAGGGAGGCTTCTGGCAGCTACCAGAAGCTACAATGAGCCACCCCTGTAGCCCCCTGCTACCAAAACCTTGTTGCGCAAACCCAAACCTGAAGCTTTTTCACCCATGGCAGTAATGTCATGTGAAGTAGTCAACTATTTTAAAATTAAGTTGGATTTGCATATCAAAATAACTGGAAGAGCTATAACTCAGTAGAAATGTTTACAGATTAGTAAAGAGAAACAGGTCATACATGCATAAATCTGAGAGTGACTCAGTGGAGGGAAGGGATGTACAAGTCCAGGTGCTTTACTACAAACATCAGAATATTCAAACATCGGGAGGAAAGTTTTTAATCTAAAGTTGTAACTACCTCAAGTATTCTCTGACATAGCAGATGTGAATGTTAATTTCACAATCTGACATGAGACAAGTTGGCCAGGAACCACAAGGCAAATTTCTGAGAAGAGGCACCCTATTGAGAGCAGGCACACTTCATCTTTCCTGGGGTTTATTTCAGTGAGAGAAAAAACTTGGCTTCGCTGAATTCTTATGCTGGTAGATCTAAGAGAAGCATCTTCTGTATTAGAATCATGGAAACAACCTTTAAGATCACCAAGTCCAGCCGTTAACCAAGCACTACCAAGTCCAACCACTAAACCATGTCCTTAAGCACCACATCTACACAGCTCTGAAATACCTCCAGGGATGGTGACTCCACCACTTCCCTGGGCAGCCTCTTCCAGTGCTTGACCACTCTTTCTGTCAATATTTTTTTTCCTAACATCCAGTCTAAGTATCCCTGGCACAATTGAGGCCATTCCCCCTTGACCTATCGAGAAGAGACCAACCCCCACCTGGCTGCAACCTCCTTTCAGGGAGTTGTAGACAGTGGTAAGGGCTCCCCTCAGCCTCCTTTTCTCTAGGCTAAACAGGCCCAGTTCCCTCTGCAGCTCATCAGACTTGTGCTCCATACACTTCACGAGCTCCATTGCCCTTCTCTGGACATGCTCCAGCACCTTAATGTCCTTCCTGTAGTGAGGGGCTCAAAACACAGTACTTGAGGTGTGGCCTCAGCAGTGCTGAGTACAGAGGGACCATCACTTCCCTGGTCCCAATGGTCACACTGCTGGATCACAGTCAGCCAGCTGTCGACCAACCCCCTCAGGTCCTTTGCTACCTGGCAGCTCTCCAGCTATTCTTCCTCAAGCCTGTAGCACTGCCTGGGGTTGTTGTGACCCAGAACCAGCTGTGCAGAACCAGCATTGGGCCTCATTGAACTCACACAGTTGGTCTTGGCCCATCGATCCAGCCTGTTCAGATCCCTCTGTACAGCCTTCCTACGCTCAAGCAGATCAACACTCCTGTGCAACCTGGTGTCTCACCAGATAACCAGGTGATCAGGCAGAGTCAGCACAGGAGCACAGGTGACTGTGGATGTTGTTTTACCTGGGCTTTAGTAAAGCCTTTGACATGATTTCCCACAGGATTCTCCTGGAGAAGCTGCTCATGGTTTGGATGGCTATACCCCACTGGGTAAAAAGCTGACTGGATGACTGGGCCCAAAGAGATGGGATGAATGGAGTTAAATCCCATTGGCAGCCAGTCACAAGTGGTGTTCCCCTGGGCTCAGTACTTAGGCCAGATCTCTTAAATACCTTCATTAATGATCTGGACAAGGAGATCCAGTGCGAAGACCCTTCCTTCTCCCTCTGAGCCAGGTGCACCCCATCTACCACAGCTGGCCAGGTGCCGTACAGACCAACCAGCCCATGACCAAAAAACCCAAAATGGAAGCATCATAGAACTTTTTCCTACTCAAAATGAAATTTGATGCTGCGGTAAATTTCTTTGTGCTGTTTAGACTGCCCCACATAGGAGATATTACCTCTGAACAGCTACAAAATTGACCAGCAATAGTTTCCTGTAAAAACATACCAAAAAGCAAACCAAAATCTCACCTATTTGCAATGTGCATCACCTCAGTGGGGAACATGAAGTTATCCAGGGTGATTTCAGAATGACTCCACGTGACACTACCCTTCGACCAGGTTTCCTTAGAAGACTAAACCACATTTCTGACCCCCACACAGTGAAGCTGAGGCCCTGCGGAGCGACCTTCCATCTCCCAGAGGCTGGTGCCTGTCCCCCCCGCTGCACTGCTACGTCATTTCACAGGGGCACTGCTCACAGCCAAATCAAACTCTGATGGCTTCAGACATCAGCGGTAACTTCATCTCGATTACATGAGGCACCTGATTCAGAACTAAGCAAAATTAAACCCCCAGGGGAGGTGTGACAGGGAACAAATACCGGCTGCCTGCGAATGACTAACTGAAGGTGGTTGTTAGGGCCACACAAGTTTAACTTACTCTGAGGATCAGAAGCAGGAACCCTTGAAGAACATTCACCAGTCGGACTGCATAGGCAGCGACAGAAGCATGGCTGGCTCACCGAGTCACTCCGTTCTCCAGCCTCTGCCCTAAGGAGCAGCCAACCCTTCTGTTCATGATGGACAGTCCTGTACAGGCCTGAGAACTCCATCAGAATTCACAGCTGGTGCTGGAAGGTGACAAACAGCAAATGCTTCAGTCAGTTCATGCTGACCTTAATTCAACACATTTACTCTTCAGCAACACCACGTTCAGGGATGGAAAAATACAGGGAGCAAAGCACAAGGAGCAATGAATGCAAACCTCCTGTAACACAGGAAACTTGCATTTGGTTCCAGTTCCGACTGCCTGCTGACACGGCAGTCACCTGTGTGCCTTGCTACCACTCCCAGGGGACAGTGTTTCACTCGTCCTATTTCTTGTTCTTTGAGCATCTGCTGCTGGAAAAGGTACAAGTCATGCTCTAATTGGTGCTTTGGAGTTACCCTCCTACCAGTGCCTCTGATGCAAACACAGCTTACCTGTGCACTTGGGATGGGGCAGACCCCACTGCCTTCTGACAGACATTCCCATCAGTTTTAGTTCCTTACCTCCTGAGCCCATCATGATGCAGGTGAGAAAAGGAGCCTAAGGAGTAGGCACACAAACAATACCAGCTGCTCCTCAGTCCTGTTACAGCCAGCCTGAATCAAGGTAACATCACTAGGTGGATGCAGCTCAGCAATCCGGCCACAGCCACCCACTCGCACCAAGCGCCAGAGCCGCATCCCCTCGGAAAACCGTGTCCTGTCCTGGCAGCTGCAGAGGCAGCTCACACTGCGGCTCTTACACCAAAGTCAGTCAGGTTCAAGCCTCATACCGAAACACAGCCAGCTCTAGATCCGGGATTTCAGATTATCAGAGCATTCATCACGCCTAAGGGGATCCGAGTGCTATAAAGGCAGCAGGAGATGAGGGCAGGCAGCAGCTCCCCTCGGGAACAGCCGGAGTGCTCAGGCAAGCAGCACACCGCATGACACACCACCAGGCGTCAGTATTTAGACATTTATTTCAGATAGGCAGTTTACACGCATAGTATTGAGCGAAACTGAACTGCAAATATACAAATACTGTAACAAGCATTATCAAATAACATAACTGGCACTAGTGTTATAAGCATATTACTGAAACTGGTGAGGCTAAGCCATGGAAGAGGACTGCAGCTGATGGCATTTTCTTTTTATCCAACCAAACTTCCAGTAGCACCATAATGGCAATACATGAAACGAGACAGAACCTTGTTAATTTATTCTGATAGTCACAATATTTTTTTTCTCTTTGTTTTAGTGAATTACATAGCAAAAAAAAAGTTAACAGTGCAGGCGCTTTGGCTGACTGCAGCTTGTGTTCAGCTGTACAGCTTCCATATGCAAAGAGAAAGAAAAAAGCCAGCATATTTGGAACCCATCTCTGCGCTTGGGCAGGCGTTGCACCGCACTCTGATTCTGGGACTGAAGATACACGTCTTGCAAAGAGATGTCATGTCCACTAAAGCCTGAGAGAGTCTTTGGTAGGCTAATACTTCATTATTATCATACACTTAACTACCACAGTCATTTAATTCACTAGAATTTTCTTTTGTGATCCAAGGTGGCCAAAGAGGACATTCTGGAGAGCATTACAGTATAATCCTCAAACGACCAGGCACTTCAAACCCAGTCTTTTTCCAAAGGCACCAAGAATTGTTGGGGCACCGTTCTCCCCCCTAACAAAAGGTGACTGCATCTGCTTTTCTACAATGCTTACAAATCACTGGATTGTTATTTTACAGTTTTTGTACACTAGGTAATAGCCTTATCTGCTGCACGGTTGGTTGCATGAATAAATAAGTGACCCCCACTGTTCTCCACAGGTGACATCTCCGTTCCACCACAGATTAAGTACCAATTTCCTCTGCTTCAAAGTTATGTAAAATGCCATAACCTTGCTCAAAGTGTACACACATACAAACACTTCTGACACAGGCCACATCCACCTGAAGATACGCCGTTCATTCCACATGCATCCTGAATACAGCGTGCCCAGTTATGAAACACAAATCATCGTTACGAATGTTCACTGTTGAAAGATGTTCGTACAGGTCTCTGCGAAAGGTCTGCTTCCCTTTAACAGCTCACACAAGAATGGCTTGAAGTCACTAACGCTCAAGCTAACACCACCCACTTATCCCAAACCCCATATTTTCCAAGTGAACAGTGCAGGACATATTATTCATTTCAGCATTTAACATAGTAAGGATTTACCAATCTTTATCTAAATACACCAAGTATATGCTTTCAAGCAAAGTTGTGGCAAACATACAAAACACAGACATACTGTACTGCTGTAATGCACTTGGTTAAAGCCTTCCTGTCTCTTCACGCAGGTCTAAGATCCATATCAAGTATTTCACCTCATCAGACAAGTACATATAAAATGCAGTTGTATCAAAACCTTGCTTCTGCTGGTCACCTGAAACTTCTGGAAGCCACATGTAATTCAACCAGCTTTCAGACAGGGTTCTTTAGTGGTAAATGTATTTTTGCAGCACTTAGAGGCTTATATTTCAGTCTGAATAGCAGTGCTTAACTCCGCAGCATGCTGCGAATGGTTGTTGTTTGTTTCTTTCAGTGTTTCACCAGCCCCCAGCTCGGCCTCTTTCACAGCTCCGATGTGAACGCTCTCCTCAGCGATGTAACTCAGCTGCGGGGCATCCGTGGTGCCTGGGGCCGCTGGAAGGGGCGCGGGGATTCCACTCGGCTGCGGAGAGTTTTCCAAGCGATCGTTTTCCACCTCTGGGAGAACACTGACTGTGGTAAAGCGAGTGTGATAGTCGCTGGAACCGTGGCTACAGGAAGTTTTCATACTTTCCATATCTGAGCAACTAAACTCAGAGAAGTGACTCGAGTGAGAATCTGCTACAGATGGAATACTATCGCTAAGAGAGGGAGAGTCAAATTCACTGGAGTTTGTGCTTTGTTGTTCCAAGAGCTGAGCGTCCATGTCCTCTCGTGTCTCGTTGATCTTCATGCTGCTCTTCTTTCTCAGCTTGCCTTTGCATTTTTTCCCTGCTGCCGTTTCTTTGGCCCACTTGGTGGCACCAGATTTGCTTTCGGGCACGCAGGCTGAGGCGCAGCCCGCGTTACTCCGGCCCGCAGCGCTGCCATCATCCACGCTGCTGCTGCCGCTGTTGTGCCTGAACTTGGCTGGCTTGGATTCAATATCCACCTGCACTTCCATGCTGTTGCCTTCCCTAGAACAAGGAAGTACCCGCAAGCGTCAGCGATCGTCTCAAACAAGCACCTAACACAGCAAAACAACCTCACTGCTTTCCAAGACAGAAGGCAAAAGAAAGTTGAGAGATGGAGCACATTTTAGACAAATTAAGCATTTAGCCAAATAAACAGCCCAACAAAACACACAGAGGTCAAACACTTTACTGAGCTACAGTGATGGCATCTGTTGAGCAATAACCTTGGCAAATACAAGTAGCCACGTGTAATTCCATTTGTAACACAAATTGCCCTTTCAAAGGGTAATCACCTGAGGTAGGCTTACAATACCCTTTAAAAAGCAAGGCTTATTGATACTTCTGTTTTCATCACATTCCTCTTACCTATCCAAAGGGATGTAGGAGTTCAGAATGGATCCAGCCATTGCTTTGGTACTGGCATTATCACTCACAGTCCCCAAGCTAACCGTGCCAGATTCTCCGCTCAGGCTGTAGCGCTCTTTCTGCACATCTGCCTGTACTTCCAGTCTTGGGAGAGAAAGAGAGAGAGTTGTGTGTACTGCTGCTACAGTTCAAGCACACTAGTTGAAAATTAGCGTCACACTGTAGAGTTACTATTGAATGGTGGAGAGAAGTTGATTAGTTACTCCAGTACAGATGCATATTTACCCCACTGAAACAGGTTCTCTCTTCCCACTGTCAAAAATTACTGTTTTCTGATAAAAAACCCAACAACAAAAGCCCCACAAACACACCCAAAAGCAAAACCAGATTAATTTCCCAGCAAAGCAAAGCACTGCATGTTAACCAAAGGTTCTGGATTCTTTCCTCCCTAAGACTTACAAGAACAACTTCCAGGCTTAGCTACAATTCCTTTGCAGATACTGTACTGTACTCTAAAAATGGAAAACACATTTATAAGGGTACATAAGTTCAAGAGATTATAGTTCCCCTGTGTCTCCAGCTGCAAAATTATTACTAATTGAATAACACGCAGAGAACTGTGTTCTGTACTCTGCTTTATATTGTACTGTTATCAACTGCAGCAGGAATAACAGAATCCTGAGCAGTCTTAAGTTGGGCCAGGCAGATAAACCAGAAACCAAATTATAAGCTTTTTTCCAAATGCCTTGTTTATATATGTTCTGACAGTGAACTGGAAGTGGTTTGTTTTTGTTTCCCACTCTCAGTTCTTTAAAGGTAACAGGTATAGCTCACTTCGCAGTCACAGCTTGAAACACATACAAGGAAGCTCTTGATGGTACCCTGCCCTCCTTATTCTATACAGCCTGAACTTCCAAGTTACTCAAGAAAATGAGCAGTGCTAGCACCTAATTTACAGGGCAAATTCCATCCTGAACCACAGATGTTAACAATCCTTTCCAGACACTCCCTTTCTCTGCAGGGTGCAGGATGGCCAACAAACTGTAAGGCCCAAATCCACAGGAAGCTTTGAGCATGTTAAGTGACAAGAAGTTGCCACCTCGGCAAGACCAAGTGCCCACCTGCCTCCCCTCCTGCCCAAATCCATCTTGAATCCATACTCCAGTTTTTTTGAATCCACACGGCAAGTTTCATACTTGCAGACCTCTGAACAGGTCAGCAGTTTTGACTGTGGGGTGAGATGCACCAGACAACATGACCGTGTTAGGCATGAGGCGCCCCCTCTGACTTCTGGGCAGAGGCTGCTCTCCTGGGAAGCAGGAAAACAAGATCTCAGGCTCCACTCACCCTAAAAAAAATTCAAACTCCTCTCTGAGGATTGTGGGTTGGCAGGATCTCTTGGTAATCAGCATGTTTATCAGAGATGACCTGTCATTTATCTCCCAGAGACAATTCCTTTCAATAGGAACCAACTAAAAAAATCAAACACCCTAGGAATACCACTTCCTCTGCTTCTGTGCAGAGTGGGACAGTGCACAGTAGAGAGCACACCTCTTACCTGTTAAAGCAGTTAACCATTGCACTTCCCGAGAGACTCCCTGTTATACTAGCCCCAGCCAGGGCCATGGTACTAGCGGTCTCACTTAGGTTGTCCCGAATGGCTCCTATTCTATCCATGTGGCTACCACTGGCACTCAGGCTGCCCGTCAGTCCTCCAACACTTCCTTCGCCTATGCTGGGGTTGTGACGTGCCTCTGCCACTGAGGTGGTATCTACACAGAAATAAAGAAGGCTTGTCAGTTATAGAACTTAGTAGTTTCTAGAATGTGACCATGGAAACCATTCCTGAAATTATGCTGACAAAAAGGGTTTATAAAACATACTGCCACAAAAAAGGTAACTCCCTCAAAAAAACCAACCCACCAAACTTCTCAAAGTTGGTAGATTGGTTATACCTAACATCATGTACTTAAAGTATCAAAAAGTTAACCATTGATAGGACAGGTAACATGGAGTCAAGGAAAACAGAGACACCCTATTACAAAGGGTGCTGCCACATAATTAAAATATCACTGTATCAGGATTTAGTTCCCCCTATTCTAGATAAAAAGATGAAAGCCAGCATGCTTCCACAAACCAATATTCTGAAAAAGCAGCATTAATTTTATCTTAAACCTTTTACCTATGGAAAAGACTTTACTTAAGCCTGGCTTTGATTCTAACTGGCAAGAAAAGCTTCCATGCCTGTATTACAGCACAGCGCAAACACAGAGCAGCTGTCCTCACCTGAGCTGGTCTTTCAGCAGTGAGTGGAGGCAGTCCCAACTGCATAGTGCCTCTTCTGCAAATAAGTACTTCCTGTCCTCCTAAGGAGGGACTTTTTAGAATGGCATGGAGTGATAGGACAAGGGGGAATGGTTTTAAATTGTAAGGGGCTAGATTTATATGGATATTAGGAAGAAATTCTTCACTATGAGGGTGGTGAGGCATGGGAACAGGTTATCAGGGGAGGTGGTGGCTGCCCTCTCCCTGGAGGTGTTCAAGGCTAGGTTGGATGGGGCCTTGAGCAGCCTGATCTAGTGAGAGGTGTCCCTGCCCATGGCGGGGGGGGGGTGGAACTTGATGATCTTTACAGTCCCCTCCAACCTGAACCACTCTATGATTCTATGAATAATGGCAGCAAATGTTAAGTCACAAATCCCAAATTTATAGAAAATGAAATAGATTTTTCTTACCTACTGCTGCATTTGTTCCACCAACATTTATATCATTTTCATCATCAAATTCTATCCTGACACCTTTTCCATTGCCTGCTGACACACCGCAGCCTCCGCTTCGGCAGAGGGAAATTGGCACAACTCCATACACGTAAGCCAGCATAATAGGAACACCAATACCTGCAGAGCAAAGTGCAGCCTTTCATTAAATGTGACTTTACTTTAAAGCCTTTCATAAAAGTTATTTCCTTTTCCATGATTACTTAATAATTCCACATTTGAAAGAAATGAGGAGGGCACAAAATTAAGAAATACTGGTAAGTCACCACGGTGAAGTGACAGGAAAGTACTTCCAGCAGGCAGAATGTCCTCTGTCGGCACTGGTAACCAGAGAAGTTTAACACTTGGTGCATTAATACTTCCAGGTGAACCACAACATCTTTTACAAAGTGAAAACATTTTAGAAGGTTCATATAAGCTCCACTGGGGACTGTAATAATAATGTTCCACCTAAGAAGAAACAGCAGAAATCTTCCAAATGTTATTTGACTAAAAATCTTACTTCCTCTGCTAACATAGTAAGGGGCTTGACTTTGCACCCACTGAAGTCAGACAGGGCTTTGCTATCAATCTAACAGGACTTAACATTATTATTACTGGGGGATATTTCATATTTACTGCATCATGTTGATTTGATTTTAAAAAATTAATTACACAAGTTTTTTTAAAAAGTAAATAATTCTGTGGAGCAGAGTGGCAGGAGCTAAGGGGAACCAGGGAAAGCAATGGTGGGCTAAAGTGCACAGAGATACACACACACATCCACCCCACCACTTCTAGTGGTCTGTAAAAGTCACTCCTTTGGCATAGGAATTAACCCATCCTGTGGCTTTGCTGATGGAAGTACACACAAGTACAGAAAAACAAGACTGAAAAATGGCAGGCTAGCACACTCTGAAAATGCCAGGACAGAGGCAGACCCAACACAAAGGCTCCTCCATCTAACCTAAAAGAAGGGTTCCACTTCAGAAATCCTGTTCACTAGAAACTCCTCAACAGTCAAGGACAGAATCTGTATTCTCAAGGTCATTAATCTGAAAGCCATATAACACCCTGAGACTGGAGGCCATGTGTTAATGGCAACAGGCAAGAGCAAGATAAAACTCAACTGCTTTGGCCTGGAAAGCCAAATTTTATCTCTGGTCAAGAATAAGAAACAGCTCGAAAGAATGAGGTTAAGCAGACCTCTAAATACATCTGAGACCTTGTGTCCCGCTACCTGTTGAGCAGTGATCTGACACCATAGCTACATGAGAACCGTGCAAAGCAGAGACAGTTTTATGATGAGCATATCTGCATCTGCACGGTAGTCCATCATTGACGACAGGCAGGTCAGAGCCCCAGCTTCACAGACAATTTAAACCACCACTTGCTATACAAGCAGCCTGGTCTTCCTGAGGCCTCTCATTCTTCTCTGAGCATTACTTCTGGCACAAGGGCAAACAGTGCCTACACAACTGCGTGATGAATCGGATCAGGGGACTGAAGCAGCTTAAAACTAAATGGTGGGTCTTAACATGAATCAGTTATCCACAGCACATTACTGTGCAAGTGTAAAGATGCCTGTGCTGCAGCTAAGGAGAAACAAGTCCACTCCTTTAAAAAAAGTCAGCATTTGTTTACCATGCTCTTGAAATGACATGGTAAGACACCACAAGTACTTTGTAATGTACAGCCAGTTTCCTCGAACGCTATCCTCAGCAATCCCTCTGAGAAAGCGTGTGGTAGAATTCAAAGTGCCTCCCAGGGCAAAATAAGTAGTTTGCCAACTACTGTCATATTAACTGTAAGAGACTGTTTTTCTCTTCTGTGTTGAAAAAGGTTTATATGAAGTTATCCAACACAAAGAGACTCTGTGGCAACATTTTTTTCTTGATCTGTTTTAAAAGCTAGCTATAACAATGTGTAAGCTTCAATTTGCAAGGCAAAACTCTTCAATTCTTAATTCTAATGCAGCATTTCCTGATGTATTGTTATTGTCCACTCTGCTCTAATAAGTGTATAACCTTAAGATTCCCTGTTGTCTCAGTTCCTTCACCTGTAAAAGGAAACTACAGGACTTCTCAGTTGTTTTATTCACGAGTTCTTGGAGAGTTTTGATTGCAAGGTGCCACCAATACACATACCAGTAATATTTGCTTACCTACAGTTACTGCAGCTACAACTGGAGAAACAATTACAGACAAGGTAACGCCACCTGCTATAGCCAAGTTTCGCTTGTGCTTTGAGATGTCTTTGCCTTCGTAGCGATTGTGAATCTGGAGAGAAGGAAGGAAGGAAAAAAGGTTTGTCAGAACCATCAGCAGCAGCAGTAATATGTTGTTGCAAGGATGGAAGAACTGATATAACAGTCTGGTCTGTACGTGGCTCTCTCCTAGAGAGACCACATTCTATGTGATGATTTATTCCTTAACACATCTCAAAGAAAGGAAAATGTATACATTTCTTAATTTAAGGCAGCTTCTTACAAGTTAGAAGTCCTCCCATCCAGCAACTAAGAGTTCACTTCCACCCTCAACTTAGAAGAACTTAATCATTACAGAGCTTGTTTTATTATTACTCCAGTTTACAAGGTTGAGAAAAGTAGACAATTTTCAGGATCAAAGAATTACCACATCTGATCAAACTGACACTTCTTACTCCCAGCCATTTTCCCCCTGAACAATATGGACCAGAACTTTTACTGATTGTTAGATCCATGGAAACAGAGGCTGACATAGGACAGCTGTGAAAAGTAAGGCAGCCTTCACCAAACATAGCCAGGGCAGGGGGAAGGAAGGAGCAAGAACTCTGTTGCTCTGGCACTGTCTCACAACAAGCTGTTGAGATAGGAGATGTTTTAGCAAACCAGAGTCCTCAGCTGTGCTGTTTACTGAGGAATTTGCTAATGAAACCCTTTAGTGACGGTGCAAGTCCGCAGTAACTCTGAAATTTGACTGCCTCACACTTACCTGCCACAAATCTCACCTGAACCTGAAAGGCCTTCAAAGAGCACTGTTTTACAGAGATTTCCTACTGTTTGTGTGATGTACTCTCTCTAGGAACATGGGCTTTTCAGGGATATGCACTTCATTGGTCACCATTCTTGGTTAAGATGTAATTACAAAGGAACAAAAGGTCACTGTTTCAATAGCTGTCATCAGGCTAAATTAATCTCTACTATATCTAAGGAGTAACACAAAAGAATACTAAGAGGATAACCACAGTATTTTAATGTCAATTTGCTACTGAAAAAAACCACCCCAGCAACAGAAGCTGAAAGTTTTACTACATGTTCTGCTTTCTAAACTGTAATTTCAATTAGAAATTTTGTAGGGTTGTTACTTTGGAATAAACTTCCTTGTTCAGTCAAGACAGGCAAGGAAAGGGCAGAGAGGAAACTGTGTAATGAGAGAGCACTTACACATGGAATGTACTTAGGGATTAGAAAGGGAAAACTGAACATGATCACTTTCTGAGCCTCTAAGAATTACAACCCCAGGAAGATCAGGGTTCATGGGGCACTAAGCAATTAGCAGGATCACCTTAGGCAGTGATTTTGCTCTTATGGGCAATTTTAACTACTGTAACAAAAAGCATAAAACAAAGACAGCTGAAGGCTACTGGACTCCTTAAGCAGAGCAAAAAAACCCCAAGTGGGGGTTACAGAGGAGAAACTGATTGAAAACACAAAGCTGGGTGGTTACGTTGGTAGGAATGACTACGAAATAAGAGACTTCCAAATCCTGCGTAAAGAATAAAGTACACTCAAATAAAAACATGGGGCCAGAAGAAGAGGGATTTCCATAAACCCAGAAAACTGGCAGGTCACAAGACTTAAGAGAGGACTAGCACTTTCCCTTAAGAAAACTCTATTAAAGCCCAAGTACAAACTCCTCCAATGCAGAAGACAGAAGGCTGTCACAGAACAACGAAGCTGCCTTGACTGAAGCAGCAGCATTAAGAATACAGAAAGTAGGTCAGATTACTATGAATGGGTATAAAGGAACAGCATGAGGGTGTCAGGACAAAAGCAGAAAGGTTAAAATAGAGGTGACAAAAAGCAAGGGACATCAAGGTCAACAAGAAATTATTCTACAAGTACAGTGCTAGTAAAAAGGAAGACCATAAGGGATCAATCTGGTATTTAACAAGAAGGAAAGACAGCCAGCAGATCAAACGGGAGGCCTGTTCAATCCCACACACCTCCCCTGAAGATCAACTGTGAACAGGTAACAGGTGACAAAGGAGTAAAATCTGTAGGAAAAGAGCAGGTTAGAGCACACTGACTTGAGCTGATCTAAAAAATCTCTCAGCAGACCCAATTTCAGAGCCCCTAGTAATAATTTTTGAAAAATTTGATCTATACAAGATGCCTGAAAAATCAAGAAAGAGGGAAAAAGTTAAGCCACATTAATCTTTAAAAAGGTGTAAAAGAAGAAGCTGGGGAATTAAGAGACCAGAGAACTGAACTTTTAATTTCCTGATAATTTGGAACTTATAGATGCCAGAGCAAATCCAGGAAATAGAGGCCACACTGCTTTCTTTCCAGTAGAAATAACATCAATTTAATTTTCTTCTGTGGCAAGATAACTAGCCTTGAGGATGGGGAGATGCAGATGTCACACACTGAAGTGATCAAGATTTTGACATTTTCTGGTATGACACTCAACAGGTTGCAATGGTTCAGACCAAAAAATTAACTAGAAAAAACTATTAGCCTCATGTAAAACAGACAGAAAACTGCCCAAATTTAAAACCCTTTCGCCCTATACTTTTCCAAGATATATGCCCTGGATCCCAGGGTATCCAACATTTTCATTAACCTGGAAGACAGAAGAATGTGTATGTTGAATTTCAGGCCAATACCATCTGGCAAGGGCACAAGAACACCAGAACTTTTACTAGTCTAAAGAAGTTGAAAAATGGCCTGAAATTACTAAGATACAGGACAACGGTAATGTGGTTCCAGACTACCCTCAGGACAAGACCAACTGCTTAAATTACTGGTACTGTGGGGAAAAGGTGGTTTTTTATATTACACAAAAATAAAATAGCAAGTTGTTGAGAAAGAGATAACTGGCAGCTATGTGCACAGGATCACGCCTTCATTTAACTCAGCTTCACTGATATCTTCACAGTAGACAACACCAAAGGAGGTCTGAACAACTGGAAGGCAATCCAGAAGAGATTATGAGAATGAGAGGTCTAAACCAGTGTCTTTTCTTGACACTTTGTCATGAAAACCTGTGAGTGAAGAATTCTTTTGCTTCGCAATATCTCATTACATATTTGATGATGTTTTAATGTCAGCTTCCCCCCTAATAAATGTAGAATTATGTGTCTGTGCCAGTCACTGTGAAAATCCATGCTAAAAGCAGAAAACCAAATCTTCTGATTATGCCATCCAGTACAAGCAACACTGAACACTTGGCACCTGTAGATAACCAGGCTATAATTTCAAAAAGCCCATTTCCAAAAGATGTGGATAAGTTACTATTTTATCCTAAATTACAAATAGGAGATGCAATCATCTTCTATTTTCCTTGCACTTTCTCATGTACTTTATACTAACAGCTATTATATCTTTAAGAGGAAATACTGCTTTCTGGTTAACATGGTCATCTTCAGCTGACTCCCACAAAGAGTACAATAACGATAGATGCTGCCTAGCTACCTGCACTGAACGCTGCTCCGCATGGTGGACTGGCCCAGGGCAATCCAGAAGCTGCCGAATAGAAATGCTTAAAGATGTGTATGCACAAACATAAGAGTAGCAGAACTTTTAACTATCTGCTTTTAAGAAAAATGAGGATTTCCTTTTTGCCTTCTTTCTTCTCTAATTAAGAGATTAAAAATAGACCAACTTCGAAACAGTATGCAATGTTTCCATGGCAAGATGTAGAAACTGGAGATTTGTTCAGGGTTTTGGTCTGCCTGTTTAAGGACAACTACATTCTTAAAAACACAGCTTTCTCCTTCCTGTACAACTGAAACTGATATTGTTGACCAATTCAGGCTTTGGCTTGTTTGGTTTGAGGAAGGTTGTTTCCTTTTTCTAAAAGCTGGTGAAGATAGCCAACGGAACAGAGTATTACCCAAGTCATACAACGCAGAAGATAAAACCTGAAGTGTGTCAGGAGTAGCACATTTTACCTTACGTCCCACATAGACAGGAATCCCAATAATCATAGCAGGAATAGCAATGCCAGCTATTAAGGCAATTCCTACAGGAGCTCCAACAAGTGTCCCTAGTTGCCATAGTATTTTCTTCTTACGGCTCCATGGTTTCTTTCCCCAAAATGTGCAACCTGATGGGCTAAGAGAAAGAAGAACACTGTAATTAAATTGTAAAAAAAAAATTTTAAAAAAAAAATCAACACAGCTATATACTACTGAACTGTTCTCTAGTTATAAAATTATTATTATTAGTTTCAAGTTACAGTTTTATTTTATTGTTATTAATATTTTTTATTAAATTTTTAAAATACAATTTTTTATTTTATTATTATTAGTTTCAAGTTACAGTATTATTATTAGTTTCAAGATGTAAGTAACCCCAAGCACAACTACAGGCTTGGGGACCAAGGGATTGAGAGCGGTCCTGAGGAGAGGTACAAGATCAGCAAGGTGCTCTTGCAGCCCAGAAAGCCAACCATACANTTATTATTAGTTTCAAGTTACAGTTTTATTTTATTGTTATTAATATTTTTTATTAAATTTTTAAAATACAATTTTTTATTTTATTATTATTAGTTTCAAGTTACAGTATTATTATTAGTTTCAAGATGTAAGTAACCCCAAGCACAACTACAGGCTTGGGGACCAAGGGATTGAGAGCGGTCCTGAGGAGAGGTACAAGATCAGCAAGGTGCTCTTGCAGCCCAGAAAGCCAACCATACACTGGGCTGCATCAAAAGCAGCACGACTAGCAGGCCACAAGAAGTGATTTCTGTCCCTCTGCTCTGCACTGGTAAGACCCCATCTGGGGTAGCGCTGGGGTCCCCAGTACAAGACAGACATGGAGCTGTTGGAGTGAGTCCAAAGGAGGCCCATGAAGGTGATCAGAGGGCTGGAGCACCTCTTTTATGAGGACAGCCTGAGAGAGTTGGGCTTGTTCAGCCTGGAGAACAGAAGGCTCTGGGGAGATCTTATAGTGGCCTTCCAGTACCTGAAGGGGCTACAAGAAAGCTGGGGAAGGGCTGTTTATCAGGGAGCATAGTGACAGAACAAGGGTTAAATGGGTTTGAACTGAAGGAGGGTGGATTTAGTTTGGATATTAGGAAAAAACCCAATAGTCTTCACTGCAAGGGCAGTGAGGCCCTGGCACAGGCTGCCCAGAGAATCTGCAGCTACCCTGAGGAGCCGTGTCTGCCCCCTCCCTAGCAGTCTCCAAGGCTGGACTGGATAGGGCTTTGGGCACCCTGGCCTGGTGGAGGGTATCCTTGCCCATGGCACGGGGCTGGGACTGGATGTTCGAGGTCCCTTCCAACCCAACCCTGTCTGTAATGCAGATACCAAATCACTTAGAAATTTCTTCAGATTTTTTTTGCATGACAGCATATTTTGCAATGTAAAGGGAAGCATATTGCACATCACCACATGTCAATCTGTGGTTCACATATAATCAGTGTTTTTGTATAGCTTGCTACAAAAACAATACATTAGCATTATGACATAAGTAAATAGTGGGTATGTTCATCTAAAACACTTCATTTGTTGTACTAAATACACATTGCATGCACGAAAAAATATTTGAAAATAAAAAATTCCAATGCCCTAATTTAAATACAGGCACTGAGAAGTAACTTAATTCTCAGTTAGGGATACTTCAACTATGATTCTTCACCCCAACAGGAAGAAAGCCAGACTGAGAGCACTCACAAATCTACTTCTATATATATACTTTTAGAAAGTAAATTACCAACCACGTATTTTTTTCTTAAATGTACCTTAAATAATGTAAATCTGAGATCTCTTTCATGCACAGCCAACAGAATTCACAGCCACAGACAGCACAAGTCATATGATTGCAGCTTCCATCATTCATTTTTATTATATAAGCAGCACAGCGTGGGCATGGCTTTATGTCATCAGCTGTTTGAAAATGAACATTAAGATCATATCAGTTCTTTAGATAAGCAGATTTAATGAAAATATTGACATATATTTGGGAAAACTGATTGAACTATTACCTGCAAAATGGAAGAAGGTTATTATTATGTTTGTTTTACAAATCTTGATTTGACAATGACTCGATAGCTATTGGTATTTGTAAACCTTGGACCCAGTAAAACTAAGGAAAACAAGGCACAGTAGAACACATTCATGTAATTGAATAGTTAAGGCATACAGTCTGTTCAAGGATACTAAGTTTAATGCAATATACTGGTCAGACATTCAATAGGTATGTTAATATAGGACTGGTAATATGGTCTCTTTAAATATGATACTCTTTTACATTTCATACTGCTATTAGTCTTTTACTTCAGTATTCAGTCCCCACTCGGTTATTTCTCCTTAAGTTCATCTCCCCTACCACATTAAGTGCATCTCTTTAGTATCACCAACCTCCTCAAATCCTTTTCACAGCTGTACTAAATACTTACTTAGTCCCTAAAAAAGCCCCAATTTTTTCCCAAAAAGTTCTGGAGGCTCTCCTTGTTCTTAAGTCAAATATTGAAAAATAGGGTTAAGATACTAGCTCTATCATTAACAAACAAGGGGTTGTTGAGCAACAGTGAAATATACTGACACAACCACAGTTGTGATCTTTGTTCTTTCACATTACTGATTACCTTCTGCACTTTGGGACAAGCTATTTACTGAGAGCAGCATAAATAACTTGCAGCTCGTACTGCAGAAGTCCAAGCTTGCTGCCTGTGCTACCAGGTAGGACAGATGGAAAAGAGGGGTTACCTTTGGTATAAAGAACACTCAAGTGTAGAACCAGCAGAATCAGTACCTCTACCAACTCTAGTACAAGAGGACAACCAGCAGCTGAAAGGATGCACTAGCTATTCCCAGATGGGAAGAGACTGTACAACCCACAGGGTAGTAACTAAACTGAACGAGTTGTTACAACACAGGTATGGCAGAGCTACTGCTGTTCATGCTGGCATTGATTGAAAGTGGAAGGAAGGGAGCTGACAGCCTAATTTATTTGAACTTTATTTTAAAATTTATTTGAAAACTAGAGCAAGATGCCAATTTTTAAGACAAGATGGAGTGCCTTGTTAAAGTGAGCCAGCACAAGCAATAAATTAGAGACTCTGAAGACAGCTCTAACTACAATCAAGGTGCAAGAGAGACTCTTCTCCCAAAATAGATACCTTGTTTGGTCAGGCAGACACAAAAGCTGCCAAACAGAGCAGATTATGGTGAAACTCACAGCCAGTTCTTATCAACAGCAAACTGAACTCTTGCTCTGCAAAATATGGCTCTGAGCAGTTTATCCTCCTTTTTTTGTGGAGTTACAAAGAAGTTCAATTTTAAGAAGATGGAATTGTTTGCTTTCTGGTAGTCAAGACAAATGAGCATTTTGTTGAAAAACAGAAATTACTACTAATACAAAGATGTCAAACATCAGACTAATAGTCTCTTCTGAAAGAAGAAAATCAGTGGGTTTGAGTTTTATTTTTAACAGCTTTTATTATTAGCAGCCTTGGGAAATTTCACCTACAGGGGAGAAAATAAGTGTTCCCAGTGTGTAAGCGATACAACTAATGAAGTCTGCCTGCCAAACACAGGGAATGCTTTGTAACAAGTTCAACTTCACTTTTTTCAGCTACCAAGGTTAAAATGCTGACAAGCCTGGAAGGCAGGTGCTACGGTCACAGAGTACTCAAATGATAACATTTAGAATTTGAAACCAAACTTCAATTTGTGTATTCTGTGTTTCTGAAAGACTAAGCAGCTACTGCCTGCCATACTACTACTCAGTTCTTTCCTTTTTAGAGTTAACTGGGGAAACGTACTAAAAAGACATTTCACAGGCACAGTACCCTACTCATAAATACCTGCTGCTCCAGATTCCTGGCTGTAACTAATAGATGAAGAACGAATTGTTCTCAAGCGCAGGCTTTGAGCTCTCTCCTGGCGAGCAGCATCGCAGGTCTGGTTTGGATGCCAGATCTGCTTACAGTGGTAGCAAAACTCGGTCCCGCAGCCTTCCCGCCCACACGTCAGTTTGGGACAGCTGGCACATCCAAAGGCGATCACGGCGTATCTTGAATGAGCAAGGGGAGCAAGAGGGAGTTTCATTAATAAAACCAGTTTTATCAATAGAGCAAAGCAGGTAAGATAGCTGTCAGAGCAAATGAAGCACGTACAGAGGCAGTGGACATCAGGGGTTGACATCAGGTATTGAGCCCAGGTTCCTTATCTTTCCAAAGCTCTATTGCTGCTGTGTTAGACTAAGACTGTACAGAAATACTACAAGCAGTGTAACATTTTGCTCCACCTCACCTTAAGAATTTCATGTAGTACTGAAATAAACAGTTATTTACAGCTGAATGCAGGAGTGTAAGGTTTATGGTCTCAAAGGAACCACAATTAAGGAGAAGTAGGACAATTTAAAAAAAAAGTATTTAAACAACTACAAAAAGTGACATATTCAAAAGTGTCCCAGTCACTATGGATGTGTCTAAGCTTGACCTTTTCTATTATCTGGGAAGATCCCTTCTAAGTGATCTGTAGTGTAATCCATTACTGTAAAGGCACCTGACTTGGTACATTTTAGTTTTGTACTGGTTGCCTTTTAGCACAAGTACCACTACCTACCTTAAACAGATGTTTGTTTACACTCTGTATTTTAAAATGTCAAAACAGGAAAGTATTTTACAAAGGAGAATCTTGTTTCTTCAACTCAATTTATTTTTTTTACTCTTTTTTCAAGAGCAAAAAGGTCCAAAAACATTGAGACTTAGAAAACCCTGCTACACTATTTTGTAACCAGACACTACGTGACTAGTTCTATGCAGTGACAGGCTTATTGCCACAAATCCTCTATCAGGTTTGCATTTTAAAGTTCATATGATAAAAGCACAATGGGTATTACAGTTCATATTAATACTAAATATAAATACATGTAAGGATACACATACACCTTAATTCCTACTCATTGTAATTTTTCGATGATCTTATGCAATAGCTTTCTTTCAAATAGAAAACAATAGTAGGTCCATTTGTATGAACACTTAAACCAGATCCAGAATTTTATCCAGTCTCCCTGAATAGTCTTCAACAGATTCATAAGTGCAGCAGGCCTTAAACAATTTAGTCTTAAAATAAAATTACCTTCCTTTGAACAGCCATAAATTTATTTTTACCTCATGCCCAGCTGCATGAAATTCACTCAAAATACTATTTATCAGTAGTGATACTAAAAAAATAGTCCCACTCACCTACCTCTGAAAATTTAGCTATTTCTATCTTAGGCTAGCTACATCTGAAGCTCTGTAAAGTTAATGCAAGTCATATCCCTTTCATTACATGTTTTAAAACAGCGTGTTTGAGGCTCTACCCCAGAAGTTCTGCAAATAGGATATTCCAACTTTACAGATTTAATTGGCAGTTACAAAGAATAATGAAATACATACTTGTCTGATTTCAAATATTTCATACTTTCCAAGTAAAAATTTGTTTCAATAACTGCTCTTCTATATTATTGCCAAGTTAATCAGCTCTATTTTCCTCACTTAGAGGAACTAAAGAAATAATTGCTTTGTATGCACACAAAGAGACTCTGATCCAAATACTTCTTCAGCATACAAGGCTACATCCAAGGCTCACTAACGTCATATCAGAACCTCAAGCACAGGCCACAGAATGAAGTATCAATTTATATCCTGCCTCCCACTGCTAATAAAGAATGGGCACATCCCTGAACGCACTACCAATGTGGGACTGAGGGACTAGCATACCTTTGGAAAGTAACTTTTAAAACCAGAGCGAATCCCAGTTCAAACTGTACAAGATTACAGGTTTAATTTCAACGTTTGCCATTCATTTTAAACATGAAAAGCCAAAAGTTCTTGTTACGCCAAGAGAAGGGACAACCAACCAAACTCAAAGCAGCAATAAATAAAACAAAAGCCAGAGGCAAACCAAAATTAAAGAAAGGATATACAGAAAAGGAATAAAGAATTTGCAGTCTTTTGCCCAATCTGCTTTTCTGCTTGACAAATGAAGAAAATCTAGGAATTGCCATTCCCTTCTAATGTCAGCAATACAGTCTCAGAGCAAAACCAAGACATAATTCAAGCAGAAGAGGAGACACAACACATTTGGAATACTGATTCACTAAGGCTTGTTAAAATGACACCAGAAAACTGGTATGAAGAAAAAGAATCTCAAAAAATTTAGCCTAGAACACAAGAGGTTTCTCCATATCCATCCCTCCTTCCTCAGGGAAGGATCACATGGGGAACTGTCCCTGGCCAAGCCACTGCAGGCAGGCTGCTGCTGGTCAGACATTTACAGTATTTCAGGTACCACCACCAGTCAGGATGCATTTGAGCTTGCCACAAAAGCTGAGGATGAAGTAGCCCAGGGCTTTTAGAAAGACCATGGTGCCAGCAGCATGGACTATTTCTGGCAGGTGACTGCTTTAGCGATAGAGACCCCACAGCTCCCAGGCACCTTGTCCTGTGTGTAACTAACTGCATCACAGGGTCTCCTCCAAACTAATCTGAGTTCTCTTGTTGGGAAGATGATAAATCCTCCACTGGACAGGAGAAGCTGTAATACACTTAATACTGTGGGTAAGTGTTTCAACATCTGTTTGGTTCCAGTTTTGCCATCTCTAGGACGTGTTTTTACCCCAAATATAGTGAAAGATGGCTGAAAGATACTTAACTATTCGTTATTGTTTCCTGAGAACACAGGGGCCCACAATGTAGAAAAACATTGTAACAGACCAATCTAGCTTCCCTCTCTTTTTCCCTTCTTTTCCCCCAGCCCACCCACAATCAAAGTTTTTATAATGACATGCTCTTCACCTGGACCAGCTTTGTCCAAGTGTTATGCTCAAACTCTGAAACAGTATTACAAAGGATGCTTCATCCATGCTGAGGAAGAGAGTTGAAGCTGCCATGTACAATCCTCCTTTTACCTATTTGTGCAGTAAATTTTTCCTACCAAATGTTCTCTAGTTTGCACCTATTTATTACTGTACTTATTTCTGATTTTAAAGACAACTTGAGGAAATAATGCTACCTTCTGAAATTATTCTACCTCTCCTATTTTGGGATTAATTTCAAGTGTGGTAAATGCAATCCATCAAGCTCCTTCATGAAATATCTGATCCATGCTAAAATCAGGTCAGGTACCATCACAACCCTAGTGCATTCTGCCAGCACTACATATTCAGAAAAAAAATCAGCCCTCAGTTTTAACTGCATATTGTACATGTTGATTACAGTTGCCAAACAAGTAAAAAGGGTGACTACTGTTGCACCACAGAACTTAAAAGCAAATGCCTGCTGATGTGAAGTTTGTGCACACTGTATACAATACCTCATCTTTAACCATTTGTTAGCCTAGGCTGTTCAGTGCAAGTCTGAGTACACCTGCTTCCCTAAGCCACACCCCAGTACAATTCCTTCTTTCATCCTCCTCCTGTGCTGCACTGCAACATAAATCCCCATTATTACTTTCTCTACCACTCCCACCTCCCCCATGTGCTTTCTCCCAGCTCCCCTGGCTAACAGCAAGGAGAGCACCCAGTGCTGCAGCATGCTCCTAGCTAGGCACATAGACACTTGCCAGACAGCACTGTGGGAAGGCCAGATTAAAAAAGGTTCCTGTAGGATTCATGAGCAGGCATTTCTCTTGCTGGAGGCATTATTGATAGAAACAAAAGAGAGACTTTTTTCCTGAAACAAATTCATTTATGCTGGATACTCAACCCCCTCTGCCAAACGTATCCAAAGATGCTAAACACTTCAAAATTGATCAGAAGGATGGGAGAAAGACAAAAGATAATCGCACAAGCTCTTCTTTTTTTAGGATGACAACCATAAAGAATGATCCTGTGAGAAGTACCCAAGTAATCAACTTAATCCAATTTTAAACTAGTAGTGAGAATTCAGTGAGGTGGTACTATCTATGCATTAAAACCAGAATCCATCTATCACTGTGAAGCATTTCCTTACCACATGAACTACATTAGCAAGAAGCCGTGTTATCAAAGGTACGGTTGCCCATACAGTATTAGTTTGTTCTCCTCTCACAAATAGTTTAGCTGCCTGGCAACCTACTGTGACTTTGGGTTTTTTTTTTTTCCACTGGATTCTACCCTCAGAGTAAGGAGCATGCAGCAGGCAGTTCTGAAGCAATGATTTAAATATTTAATATATACTAATACATTGCTGTGGTCCCACATGACTGCACAGAACTTTAACTTTGCTCTGAAGACCCCCATTTTATTTTTATAATTGTATTATTTATGTCAATTATCATTACATTTGCCAACCATTTAAAGATTCTGCAGAGTTTAAAAAAGATAGATGAGAAAACTGAGGCACAAAAAATAGGCAAGAGTCTCCATTCAGCCGAGATGCCCAAGTCTGCTTACTGAAGTACTAAAAAAAAAGTACCAGAATGCCTGAAACATGGTTTAACAGAAAACAGTTTAACATCTTGTGTGCTTTCCTTCACCTTGAATAGCAGTTTGTCCAAAATGCAAAAACTCAGGGAAGCTCGAGCAAAGCATGGTGCTGTCTAGCAAATAATGCCTTCTAGTGGTTGCTTTCTTTTGCAATATCGAAATATTAAGAGAGATCTGTACTGGCTTTGTCCACACAACTCTCTTACAAGCTCCTATAACCAAACCAGCCCTTAAGTGAATTTTCTTCCTCTATTCAAACTATACCACAGCAATGCTATCCACTTTGGACCAGAGGACCTAAGGAACTATCACCTTCCCAGTTGCTGCTTTTGACCTGCACTAGCAAATTCTGGTTTCATTTGATGTATGAAAGCAAAATTGTATTTCCAATGTGTCTTAACATGCCATTTACATTTGAAAGGCTCCTAAACATTAAGCACCTGAACATTAATATCGGAATATTTAATCTCCCTAATAGTCCTATTTTGCTTGTTCTTTTCCAGCATTCTTCCTTTTCTTCTTTCGACTTATTGCTCATCTGTGAGGCTTTGAAACAGAGATGTCATCTTCTCTGAGTTTTTAGTGTGCACCACATATCTGGATCAGAGTCATGGCTATAACCTTTAGACATTCTTGAAACACAAACAATCTCTAAAAAAGCAACCTGCTGAAGAGAGGCATTATGATGCACCAACAGCAGAAAAACGTGATGAGCTGCTCAGCAGTATTCAGCCTACTCACGTCAGAATTCAGAACAGTTTCAAAACTGTTTGAGTATTAAAGCAATGTTAAAACATTACGTTCCTCAGATAATAAGCAGGAACAAGCTGATCATTATCTTTCATCAGAATCCTGTTGACAGGCAACAAGTGGTGTCTCAAGCAGCCACAAGATGGAAGATATCTGAAGCTAGAGGGGCCTTTTTATCAAAGGAAAGCCTTCAATCATTCTTCACAGCTAAGAAAAGCCCAGAATACCCACTGTGCTTTAACAAATGGACTATGTTAAAAGCACAGTCACCAGATTTTCAACTCTCTTTAGTCTGAGTTTTGCACTGTTGCCTTGGTAGTGCAACATCTAAATTTTTTTGCCTGCTGCCTGCTACCTACTCATAAAACACATAACAAAACACTAAAGCAAAGCAATTAACTTTTCAAAAAAGCATAATGCTATGAACATTATCTATGCTGTCACTTTTTTTTCCAGATATTGGGAAAAATACATACCCACAATCTGGAGCTGGGCACCATCTACAATCAGGGTCAGCAACCAGCCATCGCCTAAGCATAAATTCTTCGTATTTTTCCATCAAGATGTCATCATTTAGTATCAAACGAATATCATGAGGATTAAATCGTTCTGAGCATTCTGGACAGCTAATATTAACTCTGCTCTCAGAAATTTCTATCCGGAGATACTGACGCAAGCAATCCACGCAGGACCTATGGTGACAAGTCATTATCTCTGGGAACCTGTCCTTGGAGTGCCGCAAAAGGCACAAGGGGCACTCCATGAAGTCTCCACTTGGTTTGCTGCTAGAGGTTGTTCCATTATCAGAAGAGGTACACGTGGAGAAAATAGAGTTCTTGTCTGTACACATTTCTGAATGAATACTTTCAATACTTGCAATTCCATCGACACCTCCATTTAAATCCCTAGACTTGCGTTTTGTGTCTTTTTTCCTCCGAAAGAGAGAGCCCAGTGAGATTCTTCTTTTCTTTGGTGCCTTTTTAACTGATGGTAAGCTCACGGAGGAAGCAGAAGACTGGAGGTCCCGATCGGAGCCCATTTGCCGATGTAAACTCATGTCTAGGTCACTCATGAGAAATGGGTTAAATTTCATATACAACCCTAATCATTTTTAAGGATCAAAACAGAGTCAGAAGATGTAGGCATATTATTATGTAATCCAGCTTGAGAGTCTTCAGGTGGAAAATTCACATGTATCTGCTTCCAGCAAATTCTTCAGAGGAATTCCCTATATTAGAAGATTAAAAAAAGAAAAAAGATAGATTAGAATCACATACATCACTTTTGGTTCTGAAGATCACAGCACTCTAACAACCTGTTATTTGAAGTACTACCATCTTCTCCTCACCATCTGACCCAATACTTCTTTCTGTGAGCTTTTTTCTGTCCTTTACATCCTTCTCATCTTAACGAGCCTGAAGCTTTCCTGTGGTCAAGGCATATCTTTATTGCACTTACAGAGTGCTGAGAACGGCATCTTCACTCCCTGCTCCCTGAGGGGAGTTGTGTGCGTGAGCAATGCAGAAGTTACCACAACCCAAGGTGACAACTAAGTAAATGCATAACAAGTTTTGCTATAAAGCACAGTAACAGGCTTACAGCATTATAAACTTTTCTGTTTTCTCTCCCATACATCCTCCACACGAGATGATCATGGACAAACCCAGTAGCATTAAAAGAAATGCAAGAGTTTTGAATCCATGTTAGACTGCCAGCAGAAATCAAGTCACTCAGGCTTAACACCTCTAGATATTCTCAAAACCTAAGGGCTCTCAGAGAAGTATGCAGATGCATATATATAATGTAAGGCACCTGAGTATTTCAGGAAGCAGAGCTGCAGAATGAGTGGCAGTCAACACTGTTTACTTCCTTCAACTTCCATATTGAAATTCAAGGAAAGTCCAGAACTATGGTGATGATTTTTCATCATGATTTTTATTTTAAAAGCACCCCAAAAACAGATTCTCATCACATACCAAGCTTCAATTATTCCCTGTGTACCCTATGGCAGCAAGGACATCCTTCCATTCCCTGTTGCTTAACTGATTGGCTCCAAGAAGAGAGAAAGAAAGGTGTTTTCCTGCTTCGCCCCGCGGCAGCACATCACTTCCAACTGAAATCACTAACTGCCCCCAAACAGGCAAATAATTCCCACTTCTTGGAAGCTTGACAAGAGGATTTTTTCTAACTCTCAGTGAACTGCTTCTGCAATGGGAGAACGGAAAGGCAGTTTTTACATGACATCAGTGTTGCATACCTAGATGCAACTACTTACTGTTGGGACCACTTCTATCTTCACTGTTTCCAACTTACCTCCCAGAAAGGAGTGGGCTGGGTTTCTATGACTTTACCACAGAATGATAAAGTCTGAAACTGGATACTAAAGATAAGTCCAAAGGTAGAAATACAGGAGTGTAGAGGGCCACTGATGATGAGAATACAAAAATGTCATTTTTAACTTAGACATCTTGGTATGGAGAAGATGAAGGGAGGCAAAAAACTAACACGGCCTCTATTTACCAGTGCCCAGGCAGCCTGCAGACAGACTGGCTGAAAGACAACTGTGTGCTTTATGTCTCTGGGACAGGGTCACTGAGACGACTGGGTCAAGCCTAGGAAGTTTCAGAGGAAGACCGAGGAGCAGTGGAAACAGGAATCCCCCTCCAGAGAGGAAATACACAAATAGCCCACAGGCTGCCCAGCTGGTCAGAACAATGTGTGCAGCAAACCCACTGCTGGGCCCTCGTCTATTTACTTGATATTATATACACACTAGCAAGTAGCCAAGTGAACACTGCTCAATTTATATTGCCATCCAATACAGCAGGACCCCAAGAAAAATACTACCATCCTCAAATGTAAGAATGTGAAGAAAAAAAAAAAAGATAAAAGCACACAAAAAAAAATCATCACCGCCCCCCATTCCTTGGGTTTGTTAAAAATAATATAACAAATAACATGCCCAATAACATTTTGGGCAGCTAGATTTTTAAAGAAAAAATTCAAAAGCCACTATATTCTATTTTTTCAAATACTGAATTATTACTTCTTCCCCCTCTGTGCTATCTCCCAAAGGAAAAAATCTTACCTCTGTGGAACACTCTCCAAAAAAATTCCTATTATATTCCAGGGTCTAAAATAAAGCATATTTCAAGAACAAAACATACTCTTCCCTCCCTCCTAAGGGAACATTTTCAGCCTAAAATCTAGTCAAAAGGAATCTTGGATACTTTACCTACTTCTGTTCCCAAAACAAATTTAATTGTTTTATAGCCACTGTTTCTCATCAAGTGAACTAAAACATTCCTTCATCTAAAGAAAATATGGTGAAACTGAAAAAACACTAAGCAATAATGACAGAAGAGAAAATCTTTCTTTAGTATCTTGGCATGGCATTATATCCTAGATACACACAGTTGGTAGGTGGCATCTGAAATACACTACAGATACACCAAACCCTTTAGGCTGTGGCTGACAATAAATTGAATTTATATGTCTAGAAGTGCAAAAATAACCTTGAAGAATAACCTCATATTTGCATGTTCACACAGACACTACCAGGACAGCAGAAAGTGCCATCCTTCCCATGCCAGCAGAGTCCATAAAAAACATGAACAGCAATCAAAGCACATTTCATGCAAGACTTTTTTTGTGTGGTGGGGTTTTTGGGTGGTGTGTTTTGTGGTTGGGGTTGGTTTTTTTTTAATAAAATGAGTAGGAAAACACAGTAATACAGCCACGCCTGTGACTACAAGCCTTCCTACAAGCCCCTTCCGTTGCCAGTTCCAACAGATGTACAAAATCAAGAAATAGCAGCTCTGGTGATGTACCAGTTGTTCCTTTTTTTTTTTTAAATAAACAAAGATTCTCCCAGGCTCTAAAGAAAGAGACCAGTACGTCCTATAGTTCTCTCTCTGTGTAGTGGGATCTGATAAGCAGTCACTCAGAAATAGCAGACAGCTCTTCTAAAGAAAATGGTTAAACTTTGTTAGGATTTTTGAATAGAGCAGTTGCCAGTTATTTCAGACAAACATCAATTATGCTCTCTAGATTTAAATGCACAAAGCTCGTTTCAAAAGCCCTACTCCTCCTTATATAGTAATTTTGGATTCCCATTTTAGTGACGTTCAAAGATGACTTTGCTAAAGTGAAAAGATTCAGCAGATGATTTATTACAGGAAAAAATGAAGACAAATGTTAGTATCCTAATAACGATCAGAGCTGTAAAAAAATCCTGAAAGCCTTACTAGTGTGATCTGGAGCACTGGCCAGTTCTCATGTTGCCCAACCCAACACTGCATCTGCATGTTTTTGCTGACAAAGAAAAAGGAAAAAATATTTGATTCTGTACAGCCAGAGAACACAACGTCTGTATTATTCCAGTAACAACGAGGCCACATGAAGAAGATATGCTGTGTGAAAAAAAAAAAGCTTTGGAATCAAAAGACTTGAAATAAGCTGAGGCACACAAGTATGGTAATAATAAACAACCAATACGATTTCAAGAGGCAACATTCATTGCAAGCTCTGCACTACTCTCACTGACCAGTATAAACTGTCAACATACAGAAGAAACTAACACAGGCAACAGCCAAGGGACAGAAAAACCACACACAGAGTACACCTCCTACAAACTTCAGCTCACCACTGTCCTCAACATTTCCTCAAAAGCACTTACTGACTACAGAAACCCCATGTTTCTGGCTTCCGGCCTGGACTAAAGCCCTGCCACAAATCCAGATTCCAGCCATGCTTTGCATTCTCCTTGCACCACAGACTACCACAAAACACCAGTTGCCACAGCACAAACACCTTCTCAGCTGAAGATTTCCAAAAGCACAAATGACATTTGCAGACAACTCCCACAAAGCTCAGGACTTAGCTGCTCTCTGTTCCTTCAGTAACGCTCCCTAAACTGTTTTCTGGGGAAACTTAACTAACATCCTGTTCACTTCCTTCTAGAATTCTTTTCGACCATACTGCTTTAAGTAAATGCTATTGCTGACCATATAAAGGAAGGGGAAGGAAATAAGAATCATCTTGTAAAGGGAGAAGTTTTCAACTCAGGTGACTAGAGTGAGAACCATCTTCCAGTCTGGCTCTCCACAACATAACCTTTGCTTGTCTTCTAACTTTAAAACCTGTAGGAAATGCACTAAAGGCAGCTGAGTATAACCCTACTGATTTTGCAAGAACAGACTGATAAAGTCCTATTCCCCTAAGGCAGCTGCTGGGGGGACCAACTCTTGCTTCCAACTGTCCTCCAAACACACCAGAGGCACGAGCTCAACATGCTGCCTGCTCCTCTGCTAGATGTTCAACCTGGTGTACAGGAGTAACAAATAAGTGAGTCTGCTATAAGGACAAGCAGCTTCATATGCGTTTGCAAAACAAAGGCAGGCTTAAGCATTTGTGTAGGAAAGCAGACGAACCACCATAAACACAGATGTAGCTACATCCTCACTAAAACCCTTAAATATTCCCTCATGTCATTGGTGCTTAAATGGCAAATGTAGACTTTTCCTGTTGGCAAATGAACACTCTTCATTTTAGGCATTTGTTCCTTGTGGCAATTTAACCAGACACAGACTTTGTGTTATCAAGATACAGCTTTCAGTGTGCTTACAACTGACTACTAACAGCTTCTTCCTCTGACATCTAATTCCCAACATCCATACTCTGAAGCTGCTTTCTGAGATGCGCTGCTCCAGCTTAAAGACAGCTGTAACAAAAAAATCCAACAACCAAACTACCCCTTGAAGTTCATCCACCAACACTGAATGCACCACAGATCTGAAATACATTTCTGCCTCCCTCTTCTAATGAGCATCTCCTGTCAATCACATAGCATCTTGGAGTTTCTAAGTAATGATGTCCTTAACACAGAGGTATCTCTAAACATCTAAAAGAGGCATCAAAACATTTTCCCTTTTCTTTACAGTTCTTACATTATGGAGTAAGAGGTGTGAAATAAAATGTAAGACAAAAGCTTAAGCTACTAAATTAAATACAAATGCACAGGACATTTAAACAGCAATTAAGTTTCATTTTGATAGGCATTCTTTAAATGTCATTTCATCCCACAATAGCTTTAAAACTGGGGGACATACACCAAGCACTTTTACTAGAGGATTGAGAAGTATATAACCCTAATTGCTCTACACATGCCTCAAGTTCAGCTAAAAATATGGCATCACTGAGAGAGAAGTCAGGAACAGTCTGAAAAAACTTCATTTTGACAGTTTTGTGCCTCTACAGCACTGTGTCCAGTTAAAAACCCCACCATGCTCATGTCAACGCAGATGGTGTCAGCGTGCTAGGACTGTTACTTGGTTTGACTACAGACGACTGGGTACAAGTAGACCCAAAGCTTTGCCACTTCCAAGTAAAAAAATGGAAATTATGTCAAAACAACAAAGGTTCTAGGAGAATCATTATTCACAGCAAGTTGGAAAATAAAGTATATTAATGGTTAATATAACAAAACATAGATGAAATGCTTAATTGCCACTATCAGAATGCACTTGTGACTCCTTCAATGTATTTCCCCTCCAAAACAAAAATAATAGTAATATTTTCCATTTAATGTTTAGAAGCTTGTGAAGATAGTTGGGGGGGGCTTTTTTGATGTGTCTTAATTTTGATTTCTAATAAAAGGTGAGTTTAAATGGTTAGTGCGATTTGGATTATTAAAGTTATTAAAAGGAGGCACAAGTACAATAGTCTGTATTTTACAAAATCAATTTAAGCAAAATTTTATCTTTCAGAAACTTTTGCAGGAAGCCTGTCCTGTCCTGCCACATATGTATTTCTCTTAAACCACAAAGACCATTCCTTATGAAAGTTGCCAGAGTTGCTTCTACTAGTAAATCATCTTCAGAGTGAAAATTACTTGATAATTTAGTTAGGCTCTTTCTGCTTACAATGGACTGTTGATAGCTGCAGAGGCCTTTGTTTCAAAAACAGGACTCCCAAATCCACAACTCTAAGGCAAGCTTTCCAAAACCTTTAGAAACCTGACGAGTCTCAAACTTTACATATAATCTTTAAACAACAGTAGAGCAGCTTCAGTGAAATTATTTCACTTTCTAAGATCTATGCAAATTCAAGAGACTGGCAATTGGATTGCCTTGCAAAGCACTGTACCAAACATTCACTCATTAATATCCCACTAGAGCTTGCAGAAGGCTCAGTGAAGCTGCTGACAAGAATGGGATGTGCCCTTATCAGCACAGAACTGATAAGTGATAACCAATAGCGCCCTTATCCTTAAACTGAAAGTCAACCCCTCCGGGATGAGCCAGCCTGTCACATGTAGGCCATCGGACCAGTGCCATGTCAGAAACAAAGGACCTTCCAGGAGCAAAAAGCCTATACAAGAATTTCTATAGAGTCAGAAAGTAAACTATTAGGATCAATTTAGAGACACTATGTAATGCCTTAAAATTAAACAAAATACTATTACAAGACACCAAGAACAGACAAATGGTTAGAGCATCACATGCAAACCTTTCTTTTCAGCTGTGCATCTGCACTTCAAATGGGATGTTCACTAAAACAAGACTGCTACTTGTATTGTTTGTTCAACGATGCTTTAAAGTAAAACATTATGCTTTCTCTAATCAACTTTTCTCAAATTACTCTGTATTGTGTAAGTTATAATATAACTTCCCAGTATTTAGGCTATTACACAAGAATTTAAGAGAAAAATACTTGAGGCAAAATATTAATATCTTAAAAGCCCCTACATATTGCACTGTTACCAGGTCTCAGTTTATTCTGATGCATTATTTTTTTCCCTTAAAGTCCTGTGTCAATTATCTGGAAATTCTATTTTCACTTAGAGAACAAAGCAATATTGACTGTGAAACAATAAAGCAAACTTGCTTGGGCTCAAAGCCTGAGTCACTCAGGCTGACCAGGCATTAAAATCAAAAGATTAACAGTATTTAAAATACATAGAAGCTTGTAGAATACACACTGCAGTACTGCCAGAAGTTAACTGATATACAAGGTTCTGTTTTAAAACTCCTGATGGTATGTAGCACATGACAAATCAATCCTGACAGCTACAAAAATCTTCAATAGTTTAGTGTAAAAAAAAAAAAAAGTCACGCTTCTTCCTTAGAAATGTATGTGCAATACATCCTGTAACATGTGTCCATGACAGCTGCTATTAGGAAAGGAAGTCTTGCAAGCTGCTCAACTCATTCTGAAAGTCTCCAAACAACTGATTGCCAACTCCAGCAAAACTCTTCCTCTTGCATCTGCTTGTGAAGAGAGAGCACTTAAAGTGCCTCCCCTCAGTCTGGCTGGTTGGTTTTTGTCCCCATCCTTTCAAATCCCAAAGAAACATAATCAAACCAAACCACTTAGAAGAGAAACATCTATTCCTCTACAATTTGAATGCTCACTAAAAGATTCTGCCCACGCTTTGTTAAGCGAGGCGAGCCTCGGTGAGATGGAGGCCTTCTGAAGGGCCCACACCATACTTCTGCTGACAAACGTCAAACAGGCAAGCATTCCTTACATTCTATAAACATTAATTTTCCAAACCAGCAGCATTAAATCTGGGTATATTGAGTGCAATGGTTGACCAAAGCTAAGAACTCAGTGGAGAACTCCTTTCTCCTTGTGAATCTCCAGCCGTACATCTGTTGCAAATAAAGACTAGCGGGATCAATCTCCCCTTATCGCCCGGAGCAGAGCAGCCTTAGCTCAGCCATGCGCTCGCTCGCTGTGTCGACAGCGTATGCCACGCACTGCAGTGCGTTACTGTAAGCAAATGTGCACCAAACTTGGCCAGCAGAAACCAAAGTCTTGGAAACACTGAGGGGAAAGAAAAAAAAGGAAAAAACAAAACATCACCAGAACTTTTCTTGTAATCCTTTAATTATTAAAATCCTCACACTAGCATGGTGTTTTTTTCTTGCATAAGTGATGGGAATGAATGTGTTCTTTGTGCAGTGATGCACATACATTTTCACTTCTGAATACTGTAGATTTTTATATAGACATTAAAATAATGTAAACATCTGACTAGTTAGGGGTCTGGAAAGTGGAAGCAACATTAAAGGATTAAAAAAGCTTCACAAGCTGCCTATATACCAAAAAAAGTTTTAGTCTAACTGCATGAATACTTTCAGATAAACATTCTCTCTGACCACCATCTGAAAAGAAAATTAGCCTGTATGAACAAATAATTGAGAAGATTGACAAATGACTGTTTGACCTGCCTGAGACAAAAATTCCCATAAACTCTAAATCTTTCCTGTCCCTAAAGTAAAAATACACTGCAAATTCTGCTTTTAGAAATCCAAACCATCTGTAAGAACAGTCAATATATAATAACAATCCTGTCTTCTGAGAATGCTTGTATTACATTAACAGATCCAGATACTTCATTAATGCAGTCTTACCAAAAGCATAAATGCAAAAGTAAATTTTCTTGCAAAAGCAAAGTAATCCCAAAGCATGTTCTCAGAGTTTTTTAGCTTGATGTTTATTTTAGTTGAAAGCAAGTACTCCCCACTTTTGGATTTACTCTTTGAAACTACTGCTGAATGTCTCAGAATTTCCTGCAGCTCCTTTTTATTTTAAACTTTGAACTGCAAAATAATCAGATTAAATAAACCAGTAAATAGTAGCAGAAAGTTTTGTTTCCTGCAGTGTCACCAATCCTGCAAATGGAAAACATTGCAAAACTCCCAAATGCTGAGATCATTCCTACAGAAAAACTGCTCCAAAATGAAAATAACCAAGACTCACAGATTTCCAGAATACACAGATGTAATTTCTGGTCTGTAATTTTGCCTGATCAAATACTAGCAGCTACATAGTGAATCCTGACAAACTTTTGTTTTCAAGCAGGCTTTAAAGTTTGCCCTGCTATAAAAAAAACAATCACATCAAAGTTTTCAAGATATAAAGTGGGACAGATATTGTAGCAGAAGGATCTGAAAGCAAGAGCAAGAGTTCCAGAGAGCACACAGACAGAATCTGAGCAGCATACCAGAGAGACAGCAGCTGCAGGGGTATTTAAGAGGTAAGATATCTCCGTTCCCAGATCCTATTGATTTTTAAATTCAGCAAGAGCCAGGGGTTTCTGTCTCTCACTGAAAGATATGATTAACCAGCTGATTGGCAGCATCTTCCAGCTTGTTTTTTTTCTCTGGCATAACTAATCTCTATTTTCAGGGTGGTGGAGAGGAAGAAAAAACACAAACCAACAAACCACCAACCAAAGCCCACCAAACAAAAAAATGCACTCATCTTGAAATAGTAGTGCTGGAAACTATGGATTCCTTTTTAATCCTCCACTGCCATCTTACCAGTTTTATTAACATAACTGAAATACAGTAGTGAGTTACTTTATTGGTTTTATCTGAAGTATAAAGTAGCTAAAAAGTTTTGAATTCTTCCAGTGAGGTCCAGTTAGGCCATGTTACCTTACCATGGGATGGGACAAGAACTTGGTCACAGTTTCTGAAGGCCACTGTGACAACTCACAGCAATTTATTAAGCCACTGTAAACTGACAGTATCTCAGCCCTTGAGAGCAAAACAGCTACTCTGCATAGATCTCATTTGATCTAAGTGTCTTTATGGAAAAAAATAATTATTTGGTAAATATAATTCAATATAAAACTTTCAGAAAAACTTTGGTGACTAAGTGAATAATCCAAGCCAGTCTACTCTGGCAGCAGCAAATCCAGGATGAAGGCAGGAACGATGGCAGGTTTTTCTAAACTCTTAGGGCTAATGCTGAAACTGCCTTCAGGCCAGCTACAAAGTTACACCGGCATAACTAACTGCTCCTGTTCACTGAAAAAGTGAGATCAGTGCAACATGCCCAACTCCACTGCTGCCTGGCCTATGAATTTATTCTGTCAGTATGTTAACTGACAAATCCTGCATGGATGTATGTCAAATAACCAGGTATGGGTTTTGTTTCATTCTAGCTAAACTGATGCAGTTTCAGATACAGACCAAGATTTGTAGGAAAACCCAAAACCCAACAAAAAAACCTCTCCACAACAAAAACTCACCCAAAAAAGAACAACAGAGAGAGACAAAAACAAAGACAGGGAAACGTCTAGGCAGGGAAACAAAAATACTCCATCCTGCCAGGAACACTGTTTCTAGCTTCCAGGCAGGAAACACTTACTGCCTCCAGAAAAGGCATCGGCATCAGGAAGTGGCAGAAGTACCATGAACCTTGTATCACAGCCAAACTTAATGTAAAACAGAAGGAGAATCTCAAAAAAGAGAAGGTAAAGACAAATTGACTAACCATTAAACACATCTTCGCTTATGGATACATAGGGTGAAAAGTTCATCTGACTAATGCTTCTTGGAGGGGAGAGTTAGTGGAAAGGATTGGTCCAGTCCCACTGAAAATAAATAAATTTAAAAAGATCAGGCTGAAAAGATACCCATTCAGCATAGACATAGCAAGAAAAGGGGAATGATCTAGCAGTCTTCACAGACTCCACTGGCATTATAAATAGTATAAATGTTAGTTAAAAAAAGCACAAAGCAAGAAAAACCCAAATCCTTGTCATTGAAAGTACATCCGATGCTGCACCTATGCTGGAAATACAGTGTGTGCCAACAGGAGGAGTTATTCTGCCAGCACAGTTATTCCACCTACAATAACATAATACACCATGCCAAAAATATGCGATGTCAGCACACAGCAAGATTTAGCCAGGTTGATGCAAGTTTTTCCAAAGGTTTTTCACTGACAGCAGTGCAATGCAACTGTAATAGACTGGGGACTCAGCAGAGCTTTCTCATTTCAAAGAGCTAGAAAGCTTAGTGCAAAAACAACCCACTCGTGGCTTTAAAGATTTACTCTTCTGAGACTTTTAGTCCTCATTACATCATTAATAGCGTCCAAGCAAGAAGCAACACGGGGAAGTCTGTGTATCTCCTGCAAACCATTGTGCCTTAGCCAGCAGCCTTACAGTCCTGCATGTCAGGGGATTCTCCAGGTCACGCCGTCCTGATGAAACCTTGGCCATGCTTTGACAATCCTAATAGTCAGAATGCTTCACAACAAACACACACACACTCAAAGGTTCCCTGCTGTGCTTAATACATTTAGCAGCAGAATACAAAGTCACAAAAAACCACACAGGACCCAGTGTGCCTTTCCTCTGCCAGTCCAGGAGTGGCACAGCAGCGCATAGTCACACACTCCTCTGGCAACTGTGAGAGAGGAGCAAAGTGAGCATAAGTCGCAATGTATTTGCACTATTCCACTTACTTCATGAGTTTTCAATTAAAGTTACATCTCCAGTGCCAAGTTTAATTACTCCACACGAGAGTATTTCTGAAATACAGATATGCCCTCACGCTTCTGAGGGATTACAAAGCCTTTCTTCCCAATTCTTCCTCCCTCCACCCCCCCATTTACACATGCAAACTCACTAACACATCTTTAAATACATTTGGATGCTACTTTTTTTTTTGCTCCACGCAGCATCATCAGCTCTCTCACACAATTATGGAAGCATCATTAGTTAAGCCCCTTTGTGCTACTCACTGTGACACATCATCCATTTCAAACAATTACAAGCATAAAAGAAAAAAAAATGAAGCAAGCATAATGCAATTCCTAGAAAAGCTACTGTGCTTGTTTTCTCCATTATTTAGAACAGCTAAACACTTTCTAATTATAGTCTCCAAACAAGCCTGTGCTATTTCAGGTTCTGAGGTAAAACCATACTTGTGGTTTTAAATAGTAACACTGGTATATGCCTTCAACTACACCCCTTTTAGCAAAACTTTTTAAAAATCCCAACACCTTAAATCAGATTTAAAAGAACACTAGACCCTGCTGCCCCAGGGAAAAAGTACTTGTTAGCCTAAACTTGAGATACAGTCCTCAAACATCGAGATGACTTTTTCCCTTTAAATAATTGAGTAAATAATTTGTAAGCACTACAAAAGCTTCTTGTTTATTTTTTAAATCAGCTGCAATACTCCAGCTTGTCTTCAAATCCCGTCACAGTGACAACCACAGTTCTGCTCTGATGGCCTTAAATATAGCTCTCCTGAGCTGTCTACATCCAGATAAATCTTAGATGGAACAAATATCTTAAACTGAATCTAACACACAGGCTTTCATATTTATTTTTAAGTCAAAAATACTTGCTTCATCAGCAGTAACAAATGTCAATCCTCTGTTCATCTTAAACACAAAATACCATTTTCTCTGGCAGACCATGAATTCAGTGTCTTTTAAGTCCCAGCTTTCTTTCTACATGCAAGTTAACCATTATGAATTTCAAACTGCAGTATATAATTACTGATTTCTTTTCTTTTTGCTTAACTAAACCTAGTGTTAACACTAGGGGAAAAGAATTCCTTCAGCAATACATATAGTTCGCTTCTGAAAAATATCTTCACTTGGAACACCAGCACTTAACTTCTACTGCAATCCCAATTTAAAGAACTAAAAGCAACATCCTGCAAGCCAGGAGCATCAGGCACAAGCATTTACAAAACAATCAAAAATGTAACAAACAAATGAGACAATACATAGTTTGTCAAGTACATTTTCTACCCACAAAAGATACACACTGAGCAGTATGCTACAAACACCATTCACAATGATCCACCCCCTCCATCCACCTCCCTGCCCCGAACTCTGCTTCTATTCCAAGGTGCCATTACCCACACCAACCAGAGCCACTGAACGCGCACGATGCAAAACCTCACCCTGAAGTTGCTGACGTCAAAGTTTTTTTGCCAACAGATGCTTTGGAACTAGTTATATAGCACAATGGAGAGACTGTAACTCAGAGGTTGGATTCCTGAATTGGAAAACAAATGAAGAGCAGGAAGAGGGGGGGGACAAACTCAATTTTTCAGTCCCTGACTACAGCTGCATCAGGCCTAGCCTCTCCGTGTGACTGGTTCATTTTGCAAGCTTCAGGTAAATTCTCTGTATCACCCAGAGCCAGGAAGAGAACAAAGCAGCAGTGGCAAGAGCTGAAGAGGTCAGCTGAAGCAACCAGCTAGGCAATAACAGCAGCTCTGCAGGAGACAGCGCTAGCCCTAGCTAGCACACCTTGTCCCTCTGGGCCACACAGCCTGACCCAGACAGAGTAAGGGTAGACAGCAGTGCATCTGTCCTTTTTCCATCTTCAAAAACAAAACAGATGCCTCCAGTAGGAAACAGTCATTTGAATTATTCTAAAAGCAGAAACTGGAGCCAAAGCTAACAGTTTGTATACTCTGCAGATCACTTAATACTGAGGGATTCCTGAAACTGCCTGCAGACACCGTGTCCATGACGGTGGCAGAATACCTCACACTGGCTGAAAGAATGTACAATACTACTAAAAAGATCCCAGGAATTAACTCCAAAGACTGCTCTATTCACTCAGCTTTTTACAGCTATGAGGGGTCACTTCTGCTCCAATCCAAGAGCAGGAACATTCTGAATTTATACTCAGAAAGGTAGTACCCACTGCCATCAAGCCCCATGCAGACAAGGTGGCACATTCATAAACACGATCCAGCCTGTATGAAAAGGACATTCGCAGTCACCCCAAAAGGAGACTGTGAGCCATCTTCACGCCTCACTCTCAGCTATCCCCATACTTTCAGAATGAAAACCTCCTTGTTTCTGTCAGAGCTTCTGACATACACCAAGTGCCACATGAAACAGAAGAACCCTCACAGAGGACCACACCAGCTGAAAGATTTAAAATGTGGATTTTACAAACCTGCACACGAACATTGGAGGACAACGACATTTAGCTTCCACAGCCACTGACAACGTGACTCTGTTCTTAAACAAAAATCAGCTCCTGGGAGAAATACGAGCGTCTGACAGAGAAACCAGACAAACCAGTGATGATGTTGACATTTGAACGATAACCAACCCCAGAGAGCTTCAAGTTTCATACTCAAAGGGCCACGTTGGCCTCTAGATAACCTACTGACACTATCAAACATTACCTGGAGTTAACTGTAGTTTGCTAAGACATCCCATGTCCAATTCCAACTCACGTGGACTGTGATCTGGACAAACCTGTATTTGCCATCTCACAGCAAGACTGGATCAATACAAAATACCAGGACACTCTGCCAGCTGCTCTTTGGAAAGGTACAGCTATCACAGCAAGAGCTCTTCCCCTCAGCTGCAAGGATCATTACAGAAGTATAAATCCTAGGCTCTGGTCTCAACCCAGACTTTTCCTCTGGCTATTGAAACAAATTCAAAAAAGGCGGTATGTTTTCTTGAGGGGGTGGAGGAGAGGAAATGGCCAGGGTAAACAAACTGCAAACCTAAAGTTTCAAGAATGGAACATTATCACCAGCTCCACTCTTCAGGCAGCGCAGAACTGCCTACAGCAAAAGTGAAACATCTGCGGGAGAGATTAATTTTTCCCTAAATCTGCCTTGTAACACAGCACAAAACTTCCACAGACTCACATATCCTTGATGACTGTTTTGTATTCAATTTGAAATGTACTTCTCTAACCTTGTTACGCTGCAATATGCGTGTGGTTTCCTTGCTACAGCTAGCATGAGACAAAAATGAATCATGCGCTGTAACATTGCCAAAATAGAGAATAAAGCTGGCCTGATCACTGTTATTAAAGAATGAAAGTGCCCTGTAAAAACCTCACTTGCACATCTGTTTCCATTGTACAAAGAAAGGATGAAGTTTTTCAGTGATTTTTTAAATTTAACAACTTAACTCCCAAAATAAGGCATATAAAATGTCAAAAAAATTTTAGTAGTCTAGAAGTGAGGCATTTTACTCAGATAATTTTACCACTGGTAAGTTAAAAGAGGATTCTTTTAATGATTTAGTAGTTACTTAGAAGCTTCAAATCCATGATACAAACCAGAAAATTAATTTACTTTGCAAAAAACCAAAAAAATTGTTTTAATTTCTGGTATTAACTCTGTTTTCAGTAAGGAAGGTTTGTAGACTGTTCTCTAACCAACTATTCAACACTGCATTAAAAAATAAAAACCTAAATTTGTTCAGAAAATAATTCCGAAGCTCATAGCTGCTCTTTCCTTTTTTCCTCAAGTCTTTTTCCTGTTCACATCTTTTAATATCACCATTATCAAGAAAAGTATTCATGACAAGGGCCCTTCCGTCCTTGTTTCTGACCTTTCTGATTCACAGTCCCACTGTTCAGCATTCATCTTCAAATCATTCTATGGACTGAAAGCTGTAAAATACTGGATTGGAAGGAACCTCAATGTTTCCTTATTCTTTTAAAGTTGTGTGCAACTACAGAAGTATTCTACTGCAAAATTTTAGCCTGTATTATTAAAGAATCCTCCTTAGAAGATCAAAACTATTGTCATCAAGCAGAAGAAAATTATCACCTTGTAGGTATCACAGCTGTGTTACAGCTATGCAGTGGAATTTCATCAAGCAGAAAGGCCAAGACACTTTGAAAAGGATTCTAACATCACAACAGGTAGAAAATATCAATAATAAGTGCAAATAAACTAGAACAACGATCTGGCAAGTCAACTTGCCTGTCACAACACTATGTCCGAGAAGGAACTGTTCCGCTTTGCGCTGCAAGAGTGTCATTATTTACTCACACTAGCAGGCTCTAACTCAAACTGAAATGTCTGCTGAGCAAAGCCTTGTTGAGTAACTGCTGGTCAGGCTGATGTTGTTACATACAGGGAAGATCACAGCTACATTTAAAAAGATACTGCTTTGTTTCAATTAGAACTTATATAAGTGGAGTAGTTGATATCTGCCTACACTTCCCCATCAGAGAGGTTACAACAGCTTCAGCTGCAATTGCGGCTTTTCAATGGAAAAGAGTCTGTGTCAGAAACAACTAGCGAGTTATTAAAACTTTACAGCTTTCCCTGTCTGGGTACAATCCCTAACCTTTCTATTTAATGCCCTCCAAATATCCAGTTGCAGTCACCTCTGGAACCACAATCCTAGAGAGGATCGTGCTGCAGAGACACAAGAGGGGGGAGAGAAAAAAGCAAAAGACAGAAGAAATACGAAATGGGTGGAGTGAAAGATAAGCTACCAGGGAAGTCACAAGTCTCTACAACTGTCACATTGATGCAGTATTATTTGTTCACTAATTTCACCTCACCAATGACACTGTGGTATACAAATTATTAAGAGGAGGGAAAGTGGGGGGAGGATGTGATACATTGTTCTCAGGATAGCAAAGGGAAAAAAAGGACACTGCTGCAGTGCTTTTCAAACTAGGGGTTGTGGAGGACATCTCAGTGGAGAGACACAAGAAACTGAAATAAATCCAGGCTCCTGTAACAGCAGACATGGGGCAGTAGCTTAGAGGGCTATCCAGGGCTAAGCTTCATTTAACCTCCCCATCCCTCCCTCCACAGGAACTCCACATGACACTGTGCTGGCCCAGATGTTGGCCGTTACTTAGCAGGGGTTGAGGTTAATACCTGTGAACAGTCCTGTCTTTGCTTCCATCATTTTTTTTTGCAAATGCTCAAGTTTGAGAGCTGCAAAAACACATGCATGGCAGTAGGGGAACATTAATGGGAAATATAGGAAGCTATCATAAAAAGAAAGGAGATTTGATCTAAAAGATGTTGAAAAGCAGCTGTTTCACTAGTTTCAGCCTTTATCACCCTCAATTCCTCCATCGCAGCATGTAATCTTTTCTTCCTACTTTTCCTCAAGGCATACACTTACCCTTTTTCCTTCTCCCTCCTCAGTCACCTCTACCCATCACCTTTTCCTATGCCTCCTCTGAACTGGAGGTAGGCATCTCCCTCTTTGTCTCAACCTTCTCAATCTGCCAGAGAACCCAGAGCACTTCCCCCTTCTCACCTAGGTCCCCTGATAACTGGCAGCTAGGAGACAAAATTGAAGTATCTCACCAATTACTATGATGTCTAAAAAAGTCTGGTTGTATGTGAAGTAATTAGAAATTTGGGTGCCAGCCAGTCTTTAAAAGAAAATGCTCAAAATTATTTTCTGAAAAATTGCCATTCTTTACCCAGGAAAAGAATAAAGACTGAGCAAATCTTCTCTAAGAAATAAAAAAAGATAACCAACCTCTGCTCTAAAACACAGATGCTGTAACTTTCTCAGAGCAGCTGCAAAGGATTACATTTATTAACAATAAGAAACCTTTACTCTGCATTCTCTGAAACAATATTCGGCGGGGTTTTTTGTTTGTTTTAATATTCAAGTTGGGCCGCAAAATAGAAGTGTTCCAGACCACCAAGATCTTAAATAAAATATAATCAATAACCTGAATGCCTGTTTTCATAATGTGAAATGTATTAAACAATCTTAATTCAGTTCCAAGTACTGTACACACATACAGACACACACTCCTAACAAGATGAATTCTTTGTTGCTTACTTGATGATAGTGGTCCTGGTCAAAATGAATACCTACCATTTCCACTTAGCATATGGGTGTGTCTTTCTGTATATAGTGTGAATTCTAAAAACAAAGCATGAAGAGAAAGGACTCACTCAACTTTACAGACAGGAGTTTGAGGCAGACAGTTATCGTGACTTGCCAAACTCTCACACAGACAATGCACAGAACAGCCTGACAAAGGCCAGAGGAGAACATGTCTTATCTTAGCCTAGGATCGCATGAATCAGCCTCTTACATCTGAGCTACTAAGCATTAAGCTACAGTAACTTCAAAACTTGCACTCTTTTGCCTGTACTCTGATAGACTTACACACAAGTCCAACCTCTCATCACTGTGGCTATCCTTAAAAACATTTATAAATACCACCACCACCTGGAGAAAAAACATGCTTTTTCCTCCCTCATACATATCCCCAAAGTATCTCTCAAACATCCACAGACTGTGCCAGTACAAAAAGATCCACTGCTCATTTTACAGTACAATTTCCTCCGTTTGACTGACAACATTGAAGGAAGAGCCTTTAATTTTTCCTTTACTCACCAAAATACACAGTCTGTAAAGGTAACCTGGGGATATTTAATGTCACTCAAGAATATGCCATTCTCATCTTTGAAGGAACCACAGGAAAGACAAATACTTGACAAAAAAGTGGACAAGAACTTAATGACATTTCCAGTACTAACTGTAACAGAAAATGCTTGATACTTTTAGGTGAATTTTTCTGTAGTTAAGCACCTAATAAAACTTAATCCACACCTAGAAAAACTCACCAGCAAAAGAATTTAAGAGATTGAAGGAACCATTTACAAGACCAAGCCTGCTATACTATCATTCAAACTAATTCTGAAATACGAGTTTGAAAAGGATTGAAATACTAGACTACTATAATCCCAAAATTTAATTTTAAAAGCCATTTAAGCAATTACTCCATTTGATTATGTTTTATGAAAGTAACTGCAAACTTCAAACAGTTTCCTAATTCATAAATTTGCGAATTACAGCATGAACCACAATGTCATTAAAGAAACACCCTGTTGGAAGTGCTTATCTTTTTCCAGGCATTTGCTTGAAACAGACAAGATTTAGTTTTTATCTACGACGTAGTCTTTCGATGCACCTTTAATAGAGGCCAACCTCTACTTTACTCAAACATCGTAAATCTTACAAGGATTGTATTGAAATTGTAAGAAGATATCACTAGCCATGAGAAAAAACACACTGTCATTTGAGTAATCATCCATGTTCCCAACTACCCTCAAATTTCACCAGAACCTAAGAACTGTATTTCACAAGTACAGGATCCTGTCTCCAGAGCATTTAAGACTCCACCGTGCAGATGAGGGAGAAAAATCTCCCAATGGGTCCATGCCCTAAACATGAACTCGTCAGACTGCTTTCAAATCCAGAAAGTAAGTTTATCTCTCTGCCCTATGTCCTAGTTGTACTTTCTATACTGCCATTCATATATAAATATCAAATCTCTCTCAATGCTGTGAATCCCAAAAAAAGTCCATGGTAATGAGCTCAACAGCCTAATGAAACACTGCTCAAAATTACTCCTTTGAAATCAGCATTTAATTTGCTACTAATCTTACTGAGTATCTTCTTGTTCTCACATTATAATGTGAGATCAAAAGTTCTAACTTATCCTCATCTTTTTATATCTGAGCAGAATTGCCACCTAGAGAGATGTGAAGCCTTGGAGTAGCAGGGTTAGCTGAGGAAGCAAGTGCATAACCAGAGACCGACAGAGGCAACTACTGTATAAATCTCTGCATCATTTACAGCTTACATATAGCCACTTGTAATACAGTAAATTACCTATTTTCTAGATTTACAAACAAACAGTTGAAAGATACTTGTTTCTGCTTTTGTCAGTGCATTAGCAGAAAAACAGGAAATGAATCAGACTGAAATAATAAACTTTGAGAAGAAACACAATGAAATTCTTTGGTCTTACATAAGATTAATTCTTTTTTAAAGTGACAAGAACTTCAACAAACTGATCTAAGAAAATCAGAGCTTTAATGGATAGTAGACTAACTACAGATTGTTCAGAAAAGGAAAAAAAAAAATTGGGTAGCTTGCTTTATTAGGGCATATCACAGGTTTCCTCCACAGTTGTCTTGATGCATCACATTTTCAGCTGGCTATAATAATGAATAAATGGAATTTGAGCAATCCAGATATAAGTGCACTGACTGACCTAACACTAGCCAAGGTAAGAAAAGACAGGAGGGATGCCAAATAAACATAACTGCCAAATTACAGTGAACCCTTCATTTTCTTTCCAGCTTTGCCACATGACAGGCTTTATTTCAAACAACTCTGGGCCTCCATTTTACAGATACACCGTTGATACTGTATTTACATTCTAAGTGCAATACACTGTCTTCCTTGAGCACTGTTTCTTCTGAACTGTCCCAATTTAAGGGCAAAAAGAATCATTAAAAAAGAGAGAAGCCAAATACTTAAGAAAATGTCTTTCCACCAAAAAATTAAAATGACAGTCAAAAGCCAGCTTATTTTGACTGAGGATGTCACAGGACATTTTAAGACAGCTGTCTAATTGCACATACAGAAGAGCAGAACCAGACTATACCCCGAAGTAGATACCAGAGTAATCATCTGAATTTCAACTTTGGGCTAAAACATTTTTCCTCCAAAATCAAAACTAGTCTACAAGGGAACAAACAAAACTGCATACTGACCAGGTACAGTTTTTGTCTTATCAGTAAGTTTTACAGCTGACATCTTTTTTTCTGTGAAGCATTATTGAACTTGTGCTTAAATCCACTCAGAGCATGCTGGATGTCTTACAACTGACAGCGTATCTGTTTCAGTGATTTATTCCCAGGCTGCAAAATTCTCACCAGCCACCTGCAGAGGTCAGAAATGAACTTGTCCCCCCAGCCAAACACCTAACTTCTGTCCTTTCCCAGTCTGCACTGGGGAAGGGACTTGCATTTGTTTTCACTATTTTCTCAAGGTGAAGGGGGAAATGAGACACAGCTGGAGTATTCTGATACTCTTCATATTACTGAGATTATTAGACAGCTCATCAAGCAGTGCAGTTACAGCAGGTACCACACTTTAGCTCAGAGGTGAATTCCCTTTGTTCTCTTTTACAGCATAGGGTGAGGTTACTCCCTGCTATTTCAATATTCCTCTCTGATTACATGCAACAGCCCACACTTTTTATCAAAATCAGTGAATTAAAGAAACATATCTAATATCATAATAGCAACCGAATTATTCAAAAGAATTGTTATTACTAAATTTTATTTTTCCTCAGTATTTTTAATGCCTCTGAAATACATTAATTACCTATAAACTATTTTACAACCACAACTGGCAAGAGGGAAAGATTTTTAAATGATGCCTTGGATGTCAGATGCTCCAGCAATTTGAAGTTCTGACTCTTTTTAAGAGTATTAGTATACAATTTTTGGTGAGGAATGCAAGCTCCCTCAAATCTAGAACAAGTTTGTTAAGAGTGTTAAACCAAACATAGGACCTTCAATTTGAAGTTTTATGGCCTTATAAACATACACAAGCATTTCAGTTTCCTAATTAATATTACAGAGCATAATATTCAAGAATGATGCTTTAATGCAAAGGTTTGGTAACAGACCAAGGCAAACAAAAAAGCTACAAGTTTCTCAAAACGCTAAACAGACACTTAGAAACACAGCAAGAGTATACACACTCAGCATCCTAAGAGGATGGGGGAAAGCGGCCCTTACAGCTCAGATTTGTAGAAGAAATTAACTGCCAGTGAAATCTAAACAAGATAGAATTTCAGGAGCATTCAATATTGCAGTTATAATAAGAACAATGAAAACAAATGATATCCAACACTTTTGAACATTTGATCTGTGTGCACATATAAGTTTATTTGAAGATCAAATATCTGCAGGCATCCTAATTAGGCAGCCTTTGCCAGTAAAAACTATTATGTTTTAATCATATTCCTTAAGTAATGTCCTGGTTAAACAGAGCATGAGAACAGATGCTATCTAGTCTATTTTGGGGATACTTTAGGTAAGGAGTTATTGGAGAAAAAAAAGACACTGCCCTGCAGCATCACTGCAGAAAAACTTAGCTGTATTGCCTCTTCTCATCCAGGAAGCACATTTCCAAGCAGAGTTTGGCTTTTTTGTATTATCATAATAGAGATATACAGCACAGGAGAATAAATCTGTTAAGTTTTTTCCAACACAAATTCCCAGAACCATTTAAGTTGGAAGAGACCCTCCAGATCAAGACCAACCACTAACCTAGCACTATCAAGCGTGCCACTAAACCATATCCCTAAGGTAATCTAATTCAAGATGTCCTAGTCTAGTAATTCTTTCTCTATAAAAAATTCAAGATGAAAATTCCTGTAGATTTATACACAGGGATAAAAAAACCCCAAAAAGTAACAAGGTAATTGTAATTGATTTTTATTCATTTGAGAAAGTGAAATTATTTAACTTTTGAAGGAAGTTCTTTGAAGTCAGGAGCTTCACTGTTTATTTGAAACCATTTATTTCCTCCTACAGTTCCAAGGAAAATACTTACACAAATACATTAGAGGAAGCAGGTATATATTTTCATTGAAGTTATTGAAGTTTCTTAAAAAGGAACTTTATGTCAGCATAGGAGATCTATCAAATCTTTCTTTAAGTT
>VZTU01019497.1:899-14438 GCA_013400835.1 Zapornia atra | reverse complement strand
TCCAACCTGGGGATTCTGTGAACTCACAGCAACTCAACAGCTTTTCCACTGCCACAGAGTAGCAGTAGCAGATAAAACTGCTGAGCACTTCAAACCTCATTCAGTCAGGTGGAGTTTGGCCCCAGGGGCTCAGGGAGGCTCTCTGTTCAAACAGCACACACACAAGTATCTGCAGAGGAGGCCTGTGCTGGCAGCCAGCCTGGTGTACCAGACCTCAAGAGGTCCTACAGCCAACTCTTCTCAAGACATGGCTGGAGGCTGAGCTCCTACACACCACTCCCAGCTGGGGGAGAGCTTGGACAGCCCTTTCTACATGGCCTGGTGAAAAGCCCAGCAGGAGCTTCCCTCAGCAGACCTGAGTTTGGCATCACCAACAAAGCCAGTGGTGCTGAGCTCCCCTGCAGCATCACCAAGGAGCCAGCCAGTGCTGAGAGGGGCAGGCCTTCACATGTGGCAGCAGACAAGGCACCACTTAGGAGTTTTAGTTTTCTCCACATTGGTTGAAGCAAGACTGGATGTGCTGAAACGTGAAGGCAGACAGAGCAGCAAAGGCACCTCCTACTTCAAATCACAGAATGGTCTGGGGTGGAAGGGACCTCAAAGACCATCAAGTCCCAACCCTCTGCCATGGGCAGGGACACCTCTCAGCAGCCTGGGCTGCTCAAGGCCCCATCCAGCCCGGCCTTGAACACCTCCAGGGAGGGGGTAGCCACCACTTCCCTCCCTGGGCACCCTGTGCCAGGGCCTCACCACCCTCAGAGGGAAGAATTTCTTCCTAAATCCAGCCTAAATCTCCCCCCTTCCAATTTAATCCCATTCCCCCTCATCCTGTCACTCCAGGCCCTTCTCAAAAATCCCTCCCCAGCTTCCTTGTAGCCCCTTCAGGGACTGGAAGGTGCTGTAAGGTCTCCATGCAGCCTTCTCTTCTCCAGGCTGACCCAGCCCAACTCTCCCAGCCTGGCTTCACAGCAGAGCTGCTCCAGCCCTCTGACCATCTTCATGGCCTCCTCTAGACCCATTCCAACAGTTCCATGTCCTTCTTAAGTGGGGTACCCCAGAGCTGGACACAGGGCTCCAGGTGGGGTCTCAAGAGAGGAGCAGAGGGGCAGATTTCCCCCCCAGACCTGCTGGCCACGCTCTTTTGATGCAGCCCAGGATGGGGTTGGCCTTCTGGGCTGTGAGAGCTCCTTGTCAGCTCATGTCCAGCCTCTCATCCCCCAGTCCTTCTCTGCAGGGCTGCTCTCTAGCACATCACCTCCCAGCCCCTACTGATGACAAGGATGGCAGTATGAGTCCCCAAGAGTCCTTGTAAGACAACAGTGTGGCCAAAATTGAAGGCACAACCAGATCCTTCACAGCAAAGGGGAGTATCTGCTGTCAGGAAGGCTCAAACCCCAGCAGGCTGCACACCTGGGGCCTGATCTGCAGGAGACACTTTATCATGAGGCTTTTCAGAGATGCTGCTACTCACATCCTGCATGTGAAGCTAAGGGACTTCCCTCTGCCAGCACCCCAAGTTCTTCACCACCCAACTAGGAATGATCAGCAGCTTTCTCTGAAGAGCAAAATTTAAGTAGCTCAAGTCTTAGTGGTGGCCTGGGTACCTCCTGACATGATTAGGCATTCCAGTTTGCCTGCTGAAGAATGTGACAACATTTTTCTCTCTCACACACACACAATTCCATCCAACATTGAATATTTATGGGAGAGATGGGAGCACAAGCCCCAAGTGGAACCTCTTGAGGAAGGAATATACCACCCAACTCTCACTAGATGAGCCACAGGACAAGGAGGTTGACCTGTTCCATGTGAAAGCTCCATGAAAAGAGTCACACAAGGCTCAGGAAGCTTGAGACTCACACTGCAAGTGGTGTTTGAAGTCAAAGGAGGTACAGGAAAATCCCACATTAAGCACAGCTTGTTACTGAGATGGAGCCAGCACATGTGAGGAAGGGGGAGATCTCCCTTCCTACATGAGCACAGAGCATCCTGAGGTGTGGGTGGCAGAGCCTTGTCTCACCTTTGTTTGAAAACCATAGCCTGAGGAGGAAACAAAGCAAGATGCAGCTACTCACTGGATGCCAAGGCTTCTGCCTCAGTGGAAGGAACTTTGTAGATCTTCCCTCCCTTGTAGACAAAGCTCCCCTCAATCACCTTGAAGTCTAAGTAGCGAGTGACTTCTGTGTAGAGCAGCATCTTTACCAACTGACCTGGAAAGGAGGTTTGGTACAAGTCAAGCAGCTGGTCTGTAGCTGGAAGCCCAAGGGGAGGACAGCACTCCTCAGGAGGCAGATGGTTCTCCCAACACAGCAAAGGCTTCAACTGCAGCACCACATTCGACCCACACAGCTCTTACACCTCTGTGTAGCAGACAGGGTGTGGCAGATACTCACTAGTGCAATTAGTGGGAAGCTTTTAAGACTTTCTTAGTGGCAATTAACAGCTTCCTTGTCACTGCTCCAGCTTCCATCAGTCCTCTGAGTAAAAGCACGTTGATCCACTGCAGAATGCTGCAGCTTTCTGCTCCTTGGAGTTCATTCACCCTCAACATGACCAATGAGGCCACATCTCTGAACCACAGCAGGTCCTCATCTTCACTACTCACACCTAGCACGGCCTGCACATCAGTTCTCCAGCTAACTTCCCATAACTCATGAGCAGTTAATGCCAACTTACCCACCCCCACCCACTGTCACAGCCCCAAAGGGATGCTGCCCCTAAAACCATTCCCCAACAGGATTCCTGTGCAAGCTGAGAGCGAGCTGAGACCAGAGTAACCAAACCTTGACTGGAATCAGATCAAGTCTTCCACTTCACCAGCCTTGAGCAAGACTGGCACTACACAATACTTATCCCCTCAGGCTGTAGAGACAAGTGTTTCCTACTGGAATCTCTTGGTGTTTGGCAAAGGGAGGTGCTCCCCAACTTGTTTGTGTTGATACCCACTTCCCTGGTAGTAGATTTGGTTTAGAAGGGCCAAGCAAGTCCTGGATTAAAGGAGGAGGATATTTAGGGGGTGACAGTCTGCAAGCCACCCCACAGGACCAAAGGGAATTAACAGTCACTGTGGAATCAACTGTTTCTTCCTCAGCCACAGAAAAGTAACAGCATGGAAGTGTGTGGTATTAAGTCTGGCTTACAGACACTTTAAGAGAGGATGCTGGAAAATGGGACTTTCAAACCTTCTGGACATGCCATTGCTGCGTGCTCCAAGCTGGAAGCATCTTCCAGGGTCTGAAGGTCCAGAGCCAGGCTTCACAGAGCAGAAACCATGGTGCTTCTGGTAGGAACACGTGGGGATCAGCTCAAGCAAGCTTCCCACAGCTCTTTAATGCCTCAACAAGGGCCCCTCATCCACCTACAGCACTGCATGCTGACCTAGGCTAAGCCTGGCAAGGCAGAGCTCGGTATCGCTTACCGTTAGCCATAAGGAATTTTGGGATTAGGTCCACGTTCCAGTCTCTTCCTCTCCCCATAGACTCTGGTGGAGTTCCTGGTAGATTAAACCTTTTGTAGAGCTTAGGAGAGAACACAAAACTTATTATAGCAGAGGAAATATCTCTGGGTATAATTCCTCCCACACATGAACACACTTTCCACCCCCACATCTCCCCAGCTGAACATAAGCTCTTCACAACGAGCTTTTGGCCAGAGTTTCAGCTCCAGTTGGATTTTGTTTTGGATGCACAAAGTGCATCCAGGAACTTCTGACAGTAAGAATTAGGCAGTGTTATTCTGCTCATCCAGCTTTCTGCCTCTAAGGCTTAAAGCTTGGGAATTTGCAATGTGTGGAACCAAAATACTGTTTAACCTCACTAACCTGCTCAAAACGCTGGCTTCAGGAGAGGGCAAGCTCCTCCTCACACTTCAATATAAATATTCACTCCCCAATATCAATATTGAAGCAGCAAGGAGAGCAGAGATTCCCTGACAGCCTTAGGGGCTGCCCCATCACAGGATGCAAGCAGTGACCAGATGAGATGGCAGCTCTGGCTGGAAGTGCTCACAGGCCAAGGACCAAGCAGAACATCAAGGCACTGAGAGCACAGAGTGTTTTTTTAGGCCAGTGTTCACCAGCCAAAGAGCTTTAACACCCAGTTGTGGGGGTGTTTATACCTCCCAACCATCCCTCAGGTGCCACATGCTTCAATCTCAGCTGGGAACTAGAGCAAACAAGCAGTATCTGCCAAGGGTAAACGCACGCAGTGGCTGCTCCCCCGCGATTATCTGGTGCAGAAGGGCCATAAAACCTTCTTACTCAAAGGAAACCTGAAGAGTAACTACTTCCAATCCATCCCTAGGGGAGCTGGAAAGAAAACCCCCTTTATGCACCCAGGGAGGATAGAATAGGTGGGTGTCAGGCTCTGTACTTACATCCTCCAGGGGTGTGATGGATGCGCTTTCCCCTCCGTAGTAAGAGTTACGATCCATGTGAAGGACTTTCTTTCCATTCACTGACATGATCCCAGAGAGGATGCATTCCTGTGGAGAGAGGAAATGAAAGGGATGTCAGGGAGTCCTTAGCTCTACTTGACCCCCCCATCTGGTTTTCCTAATGATGTTCTCTCAAGGAGCATGTTCTGACAGCCTGCTGCACGCCTGGACTGGAAGGTTACCTGCACAGCCCTCTGGAAACAAAGGCACCAGTTGCCTCACTGCAGAATTAAGACATGAGGCTGAAAGACTTCTGAGATGGATTAACCCCTTAGCAGGGCTGCTGCCTGCTCTGAGCAAGCCAAACAAGATGCTGTAACAACACAACTGCCAGCTATCAGGATTTCCCTGAGGATATTTCTGGGAAGTTCATGGATTTGGGCTAGATTAGGAACAGCTACACTCTGAAAGCACCAGCTAGCAAATCGAGAGTGCACACAGAGGGGGAGCAGCCTCCTTCACAGCCTTGCCTTGAAGGAGCATGGAGGGAATGAAGGTGATCAGGGGTCTGGAGCAGCCCCCCTAGGAAGAGAGGCTGAGGGAGCTGGGCTGGGTCAGCCTGGAGAAGAGAAGGCTGTGGGGGGACCTCATTGCAGCCTGCCAGTCCCTGAAGGGAGCAGAGACACAGGAGGGGAATCAGCTTGTTCAAGGGCAGAGACTGGCAGGACAAGGGGGATGGAGTGAAGCTGGAGGGGGGAAGGGTTAGAGGAGAGATTGGGGGGAAGTTCTTTGCAGAGAGAGTGGTGAGGGGCTGGAACAGGCTGCCCAGAGAGGGGGTGGGTGCCCCATCCCTGGGGGTGTTCCAGGCCAGGTTGGCTGGGGCCCTGGGCAACCTTGTGTAGCTCCAGGCCTGGAGGTTGGTGGCCCTGCCTGTGGCAGGGGGGTTGGAGCCCTGTGATCCTTGGGGTCCCTCCCAACCCAGCCCAGTCTATGATTCTATGACTCTGGGCAGACTTCTCAGAACCTCAATCTTTGGTATCCATGACACTAGGACACAGAAGAGAGTCAACAGCTCCTCTTAGAGCACAGAGGCAGCATAAAGAATAAACTGAAGCCATTTGGGAACTTCTGCATCTCAGTAGACACCTTGCTGTCCATGTTACACACCCACTGAGATTAAAACCACAGAGATTACTCTGAGCAGCACATCAGCTGCTACATCTGCAGAAGGACATGAGCTGTAGCTCAAGCAAACTAAGGACTTGCAGGGCTACATCCCTGTTAAAACACACCTTTGCAACTAACCTGGTCACCAACTCAGAGGCCAAAGAGCTTAACAAAACCTTAAATACTTCCATGCTTAGAACCATTTATCATGGAGGTTTTGGTGATCTTTCCTGCTCCACGTCACCTCTCTCCAAAGGCAAAGTTCCTCCTGCAATTGAGTTTTCATTCACCATCAACAGTACCTAATTTGTAGGTCTTGCCCACATCTCACATCACCTTCCACTCAGCCTGTCAACCCCCACAGCCAGCTGCTGAGATGCCACTGCTGCACATCTGGAGAGGAGGAGCTGCTCATTGAAGAGAACCAGCAGCTTGGCCCTCGTGGCAGAGATCCTCCTCTCCATAAGATCCTCTGTGTTTATTCCACATGCAGCTTGCCCTGCTCTTGACTCTCCTCACATGTCACTTCCCACCCCACTGCAGTGTGTAGGAGGCTTATTTTGAACGACCTTATGGCAACACTGACCAATACAGGGACCAGTTAGCTACCCCACCAAACCAGTTAGAACACAAAAAGCCTCCCACTGTTTATCGTTTACATGGTGGTGGGTGAGAAACTCCCCCTGAGCCAGCAGTGTGCTCTTGCAGCTGGGAAGGGGATGGGATCCTGGGCTCCATCAGCAGAGGGGTGGCAGCAGGGGCAGGGAGGGGATTGTCCCTCTCTGCTCTGCCCTCCTGAGGCCCCAGCTGGAGTCCTGTGTCCAGAGCTGGGGCCCCAACACAAGGAAGATGTGGGACTGTTGGAGAGGGGTCAGAGGAACCATGAAGATGCTCAGGGGGCTGGAGCAGCTCTCCTAGGAAGAGAGGCTGAGGGAGCTGGGCTGGTTCAGCCTGGAGAAGAGAAGGCTGTGGGGGGACCTCATTGCAGCCTGCCAGTCCCTGAAGGGAGCAGAGAAACAGGAGGGGAATCAGCTTGTTCAAGGGCAGAGACTGGCAGGACAAGGGGGATGGAGTGAAGCTGGAGGAGGGAAGGGTTAGATGAGATATTGGGGGGATGTTCTTTGCAGAGAGAGTGGTGAGGGGCTGGAACAGGCTGCCCAGATGGGATACTCCATCCCTGGGGGTGTTCAAGATCAGGTTGGATGGGGCCCTGGGCAACCTTGTGTAGCTCCAGGCCTGGAGGTTGGTGGCCCTGCCTGTGGCAGGGGGGTTGGAGCTCTGTGATCCCTGGGGTCCCTTCCAACCCAGCCCAGTCTGGGATTCTATGATTTGCAGATTTTAACTCCAGTAAATCCTTTGTGTGCAGGAAGCCTTTAAAACCATCCTTCAACATCAGCAGCCAAAGACCAACCCAGGGTGAAGGCAGCTTGTGGGAGGAGGTGTTTTGTTCCTCACTGGCGTAAAGACTTGTCATTCTTGTACTTCCAGGTGGCAACAAATCTTCTCAGCTGGGAGAGCAAGGTACTGCTGGTCAGCCTGTTAACCCACCAGGACACCATGGTAATCCAGCCAAAGCCCCAGAGAGCAAAACCAGAGCTGCCCTGTCTAATGCATTGCAAGAATGGGATGCTTTGAGTTTGATCCCTCAAGCTGTGAGTGATTTCAAAGCTTCCCTGTCATCCTGTGGATCATGAGCATCATTAGTTATACCATTTCCCAAACAGCCTCTCCATGAGCCACCAGCTGCTCCTTCCTCCAGAGGGGAGGATGCTCCTTGCCAGACCATCCTCCACAGGTCCCTCATGCCCTGCAAGACCCCTCCACTCTTCACAAACAGGCTGAGGCAAGCAGAAGCCCTCACAGCAGGCATGGCTGCACCAGACCCTGCGCTGAGAGACTGCCTGAGCACACCACGAGCCTTACAAGGCCAAGTAACTGCACACATGAAACTACAGGTGGCTTTTATGGTGTCAGTTAAAATGTTAATGATTTACCACAAGCAAAGTGGGACTATCACACCAATTGCATCACCACCAGCCAACTGTGATCTCCTCAGTTAAACCAAATCTCTCAGCACTCTACACAAGGGCTCTGGTTTGACTCTGTGCTCTACCCCCTGTGGTTTTATTCCCCTTGGAACATCTTCCAAAACCCTGGCTCACCAGCTCTGCCAGATGGTGGGACAAGAGCACCAGCATCCACACTGGAGCGGAGCCACCAGGAAGTCAACCAGGGTTTCCAAACAAACTAAGTATCGACCAGAGGGATGGAGTTACAGTAAAAGCTACATTCTTCAGTCCAGAGGTCAGCAGATTTCTCTCCTGCATCTAAGGAAACTTCCAAGGATGTCTTGCTCTATCTTAGATTAGCTCACCCATCGCTTCCCAGTGAGCATGTAGCCCTTCAGCAGCCCAAATCACCAGCAGCCCCCTCGAGAAGATAAAGAGGTCTTCAGTACCTTTTCAATCTTATTTCATAGCCATCAAACATCAACACAGTATTGGAGGTGAAGGTACTATGATAGTATGTTATCCAAGGCTCATTTCACACGTTCATTCTATCATCCAGGCTCCTGCAGAACCTTGAAGCGTTGAAATCCCACGTGGGTCCTTCCCCTGTCGCTTCCCTTTGAAGCCGATGAGGCAACAGCAGAGCCATAAAACACATGAGACACACAATAGATTTATCCTCCCAGCTCAGCAGTTCCTTTTGATGGCTGGTGCTGGCTGACTGCTGGCTCTACTCATCCACTGGTGTGTTAGTCTGAGTCTAGGAACCGCCTGACACGTCATTACGTCGCTTGGGTCAGGGAGCGAGGCAAACAAACAGCCTGTACTGATAAGGGAAGGGCTGGAGACAGTCCAGACTGCAAATAAAAAAAGGGGAAGCATCAAGAGTTCAAATCTGTGGCTTTCTGAGGGGGTTTATAAACATCAACCTCAGGGAAACAGGTAAAACAGCAGCTGCTGACAGCAGAATCCCAAGGTTGGAAAAGCCCTTTAAGATCATGGAGTCCAACCGTCCCTGTGCTGTGCTGAACCAGATCCCTGAGCACCTCATCTCCCCTGTGTCTGTTAAACACCCCCAGGGGTGGGGACTCAGCCCCCTCCCTGGGCAGCCTGTGCCACAGCCCCACAACTCTGCCAGGGAAGAACTTTGCCCTCCCAGCTGAGCTGACCCTGCCCTGGGGCAGCTTGAGCCCATTGCCCCTTGGCCCATCTCCTGGCCCCTGGCTGAAGAGACCATCGCCCACCTCTCTGCACCCTCCTGGCAGGGCAGGGCAGGGGGGGAGAAGGTCTCCCCTCAGCCTCCTCTTCTCCAGGCTCAACACCCCCAGCTCCCTCAGCTGCTCCTCAGAGGATTTGCCCTCCAGCCCCTTCCCCAGCCTGGTTGCCCTTCTCTGCACTCGCTCCAGGACCTCCATGTCCTTCTGATGCTGAGGAGCCCAGAACTGGACCCAGCACTCCAGCTGCAGCCTCCCCAGTGCCCAGTCCAGGGGCACAATCCCCTCCCCAGCCCTACTGGCCACGCTGGCTCTGACACAAGCCAGGGTGCCATTGGCCTTCCTGGGCACACTGCTGGCTCATGGTCAGTCTGCAGTCACCCAACATCCCCAAGTCCTTGTCTGCCTGACATCTCTCCAGCCAGTCTCCCCCAGCCTGTAGCACTGCAGAACAGGCACCGAGACACAGCAGAGAAGCTGCGGGTATCCAGCCAGGGTCAAACATAATCTTCCTGCAAATGACAGTCATGCTGTGTTACTATAATCCACGGCTTCAGCCAGGTCGGGTTACGAGGAGCTCCTGAGAGCTTGCATTGTGCTGCTGAATGAATGACAGAGCAAATCTTGCAGCGATCGATGTCGCTTGGCTGCTTCAAATGGCAGGAGAACACAGAAGAGGAGAGCATTGCCATCAGAAATGTAGAGACAGCACATTGGATGCAAATCCATAAGGAAAAACCCCCAGAAGTAAGTGTAACTCGGAGATATCGGTGTTTCCATCCTTGCTAAGGCCATCAGTTCCTCCATGGCTTGCAGGAGCTGGTCACAGACAGACCTTCTGCAAGGAAAAGCCTTCAGGAATTGAGGGAAGCAAGTCGGTTTACATGGATTTTCTCCAAGTAGGGCAGTAGTTGAGAAAGGATCAGACCAAGCAATGGAATCTTGAGCCAGTGCCGGTCCATCTAACAGTGCTGAGAGCAGGATTCTGCAGGATACAACCCTTCATCTTCAAGAGTGGGTTCTGGCACAGCAAGAGCCCTCTCTTCAAAAGACAGGGCTGTGCCACGGTGAGCAAGACGTTACACACAGCTCGTTACCATCGCCCAGGCTATTCTACCCATTAACAGAACACTGGCTACATCTACCGTGCCAGACTCCAGCAAGGAAGATTCAAAGCTCTCCTTAGCCATCCAAATTGCAAAAGCAATTATTCATTGCTCTTGAGCAATCCCCTCAGCTACCAGGGGATGATGCAAGGAACAGGGACGCTCCACTTGGTCCTTGCAGTCACTCTGACGGTCTTTATTGAGGCTCTTTAAGGCCCTAGGCCTGTGCCTATACGATTAAATATATCTTGAACCAAAGAGTTTGGCTGCTCTGCTCCTACAGAAAGTGAACCTGTATCTTTGTGATGGATTTATATAGCTTTAATGCAGTGAGGCAGCTGGTAGGTAAGAAGCTTAGTTCAGTGCACCGGTGCCTGCGACGAGCGAAAACCCAGCAGGAACGCAGCATTCATTTGTTATCATTAAATAAGATAGTTTAATTATGCCCAATATTCATGTCAACCCACATTGTCTGGAGCACAGAAAGCAACACCTGTCAGAGGGCACAACATCCCACTCCCCAACGCCCTGGTGAGCGAGTAGCAGTCCTTTCCAGCCCCCAGAGGTGTAAATGAAGGTGAAGCGAAAAGATAACTCTGAAAATAAAAACATTTGGGTGCTCTCCTGCCTGTCAGATTCAAAAGGGGGTTGTGGAATAGCTCTGGAGAAAGATGCTGCCTAATCTGCAATGCAGGATGCACACAGCAAGTCTAAGCCAAGGATCTTAAAGCTATTAAGACTGGAGCAACTTGGAGAAGCCATTCCCACCAGCACCTCAACGATGCAGGAGCTGGAAGACATGCTGGCTCTTGTGCCAGGGCAGCCAGGCTCACCTGTATTTGGCACACACAGCCCAACACTTCATCACTGGAGAGACTGGGAGGAACGATGCACACCCATATGAGCACCATGGAGTTAGTTGTACCTTGTGTGCAACTTCAGGCTGTCGTGTGGGCAGTAATTCAGGATTAAAAACACGCTGGGATTATTCTTTACCATGCTGCTAGAACTTCACCTTCACAAGTCTGGCACTGCAGTGGGGTCTCCAATTAGGAAGTCCAGTCCTAAAGCTGCCTAAGCTCTTCCTTACTGGTTGAAGGAGAGGTTAGCACCTGAAATACCCATGGTGTGCTTTCAGATCTATCAGAAGTGGGAGTTTCTGTGTGCGCTTCCATAGCGGTGGCCCCACAGACCCAACCAGAAAGGCCACTGCAACGGATATGGTTTGGTCACAAAGCCTCTGATGATTTGGTTTATCTCATTAAGACCAAAACCTGAACTTTCATTTCAGAAAGAGAAAAGAAAAGACCCTTCAGATCAGCAGTGGCTCGTTTTCTCTCCCAGATGGTCTGGGGACCCTCCAGATCAGCAGTGGCTCGTTGCCTCTCCCAGATGGTCTGGGTTACAGCTATTTTATAGGCTTTGTAAAAGTCCTGGGGACAGATGCTGGGACAAGTCAAGCAGTAACTCTCATGGGACAAGACACAAGATGGGCACAGCCCAACAGGCAGAGGGGTGCAGCGTTCAGGTTGCTAGCAAACAGAACCCCTGTTTCATCTCATTTGGTTCAGGCAGCATCAAGATCAGCACCTGAGGTGCAAGCCAGGCTTTTCCAGCAGAGGAAAGGCAAGCAGGAGCCTGATGGGACTCCAAGTCCATTTCTGCAAGGGCCAGCTTGAAGGAAAGGGTGGTTGAAAACAGCATCTCAAGTACCACCACAGTTCAAGGCTCTTTGGGAAAGGAAATAAAGAGCTAAACGTGTTTACGCAGCGATTTCCCAGTTCCTCAGGAAGCCTGACTCTGCCAGCACTGGGACCAGACCAAAGCTGGGTGAGAGACCATCATGCTTCCAGTCTGATGCTCCTCCTGATTGCAGAGAGAGACTCCTGTAGCCCAGCCTGAGCCTGGCCCCAACTCTACTCGCCAGCCACGATGGTTGAGCCACCACGGGGAAGAGAGGTGGCTGCATCAAGAGCTCTCTGGTTTCCATCCACACAAGCTGCTGGAGCTGAGATGAAGGCCCATCCTGCTCTAATTGGTATCTCAAAGGTAAAGCTTGCACATCAGAAGCAAAACAAGCCCTCCTGCCTGCTTCTCAGGCTCTGGAGTTTGGTCAGAGCACCTTAAAATACAGCCATAATTTATTCCTTTTAACTCCACTGCTGATCATTAGCATTAGCTTGTCTTAAAAGTGATTTCACAAGGGGCCTTTTGTCAAATTTACATTGGCATTTGTCAGTTTGAGATTAAGCACGGGTGCTTACCAACCTGATACCACAGGCTCACTCTAAAGCATAAATTAACATTTTAATGGCCCTCGGATCTATTGGAGGCCCCTTCACTAGCAGCTCATTATATTTCACCTCCCCAGAAGTCCTGCTTTGGTGAGCCAGACACAGGTTTTAGGACAAGAGTGCAGCTTTCCCTACAAAAAGGCAAGAAGCTTTAGCCTCCAAAGTCACTCTTGACTACCTCAAAGGAAAAGCCTTCAGAGAAAGGAATGAAAGCAACCAGGAAAAGTTGGCTTTACCCTACGGCAGCAGGCTCCCAGACTTTGCACATTTTCTTTGTGCCACATCCTGATTTTGTTACCATTCTTCTCACACACTCCAAAGGAGAAGGGGGAGGGGGGGGGATGATAAACCACATCCACCTTATGCAGCCCTAGTCCTGGATCAGCAGACACGATGCTTTCATCACTGTGGCAGCCCCCCCCCCACCCCCAGCAATCACAGCATCAAAGCCACAGTAGCAAACACATGTATTTCTATTTACAATTACCATCAACAGGGGAGGGAAGTGGGGGGAAATCCCTCACGGCCACCCCTCAAAGATATCTCTTTGTCTGGCCACCTCTTCCCCCTTTCACAGGAGGAAACAAAAGCAGGAAAGGCTATTTAACAGAGAGGAAAAACCTTCTCTCCACCATATTGGATTTTCTTCCCCCTTTTCTTCAAACAATGCCTCTTCATTTGTAACCTGCAATCCACCCTTCAAGCCTCTACCAAACCTGCAGCAGATAAGCTAGCGGTGACCCCAGGCACCCCCCCAGTTTGTAAGGAGGCAGAAAGCAGTAGAAATCCACCCCCCCTTAATGAACCTTACAAGCAGCAGTGCTGCCATTTTGGGGGTTTTTAAATCATTTTTCTCCCCTCAGTAGCCTGCAGCACCGGCTGCATCCTTTACAATAGGACAAAGCCCCAGCACGGCTCATCCCCCTCCCTCCGCCGCACCCCCAAGTGCCATCAGCTGTCAGCTTTCCTCAGGGATGACCGAGATGAAGCGACATCGCTGGAGAGGATTTTTTTTTTGGGGGGCGGAAGGAGGAAAGGAGTTGGGGGGGGGGAGGCGGAATCAGACGATTTTGACAGGCGTACAAGGCTCGCCCGCCTTCCCATCCCCCTCCTGCTGCAGTCAGGCTGGATGGAGAGCCGAAGGCTGCAAAGGCGGAGCGGGGAGGAAGGGGGGGGACAAGCAGGTCTGCCTCCACCCTAAGCTGCGCTCTGCTCCGGGGAGGGGATGGGGGAGAGGGGGCACAGCTCAAAGGACCTGCAGCTACCCCGCGTTGGGTAGTGAAGGGGAAAAATAGGATCATCATCCTCATCATCAAGCCCATACAAATCTGAATCCAGGCAATGAATCGCCGTTAGCGTTTTATTGTCCGTCGTT
>VZTU01019495.1:48762-91584 GCA_013400835.1 Zapornia atra | reverse complement strand
TAGTATAGATCTCTTAGCCTGTTTTCTGGATTATTTGCTGGAAAGAAAATCTTACTCACTGTCAGCAAATTTTTGACTTTCTATCCAGTATACAGCTGCAATGCCTCAGCACATCCTTTTTTAAATGCCAGCAGTAGATAGCATTAATTACAGGTTATATAGCATTCAAATAAGTAACACACACTTTAATACTTGCCTTTTGATAGGAGCTAATATAAAGCATTGCATACAGGAAACCACTTCAAGTCCACAGTTTGCACTGGTTTTTCAAAACACAGGAGCTATTCTGCATATTCTTCATTACCATCTGCTGGCATCCTATTGATTAACTAGTACTTCTGATATATAAAAATGAAGAGTACCTCTGTAACCCTGACTGTTCAGGGTTTTTTTATAAACTTTTATGTGCAAGAGCTAGGATGAAAAAAAAAAATCTCTGAAATGCATCCTTAGTCCACAATCTGTGAGTGTATGTGCAATGAATGTATGAGGAGGATGCAAAAAATGCACTTACTACCTCAGTATCATCATTAGGGAAATGGAAATTAAGTCTCCTTCACCTGATGCAACATTTGCAACCTGTTAGGATCATAAATGTCACAACAAATTCTTCATAAAAATGGTATTGCTGCTGTACCTGTTATAAAAATTCCATATATAAAACAAAGGACATTGTGAAATTCTCTATCCTGAACCAGGCAGCCACAGATCTAGACAGAAAATGCATGTTGAAGATGGAGTGCTATATGCTGGAATAGTCTCTAGAGGCATTTTTCAGAGTCCCCTTATTAGAAAGAATGGGTTGAGTGTTACTCATAAAGAGAAATCTGGACATCTCACTGATATAAAGAAAAAAGCACCTTGAACAAATTATCTATTCTTTTCCTACTGTGAAACACTCATTTACTGAATATTGTCCTGTTCATATCAGGCCACAGCAATAAAAAAGTAATTTTTATGTATGTGATATGAGCTTAATTTTAAAGCTTATTAATAGCTGTTTTGACCTTTAATGCAGTTTTAATTATGCATTATTACTGAATATAATAATTTTTAATGTTTTTGTGATCACAGTCACTTACAGCTTTGTAAATAAATCCTATTTTTTGGAAGTATTCTAGTCCTTACCATTTTGAAAGTCATATTGAGAGGCTGTGTTAGCAGTGCAAAGGACTGTAATTTATTTTAGCTTACTGTGTCCAGTTCTGGGCTCCCCAGTACAAGCCATGGATGTAATGGAATGATCCTGTTTAGAGGACTGGAGCACCTGATATGCAGGAGAGGCTGAAAGACCTGACACTGTTTTGCTTGGAAAAAAAACCCCAACAGCTCAGTGGGCATTCTGCAATGTTAAAAATTCTGAGGGGTGGGAGCAAAGAAGACCGAGCCAAGCCCTTCTCAATGGCATCTGTGACAGAACAAGAAGAAGGGAACAAAAATTAAAATACAGCAAATTCCATTTAAATAGAAAAACCTTTTCACCGTGAGAATGACTGAATGTTAGAGCTTGTTGCACAGACAGGCTCTGATATCTCCATCCTGGGAAATGTTCAAAATCCAACTGAATGTGGTCCTGAGTAAACTGCTAGAGCTGATTTTGCTCTGAGCAGGCCATTGAACTAGTTCATCTCCAGACACTCCTTCCAAGCTCAGCTATTGTATAAATCTACTATTCCACATCAGCAATGAAAATAATATTACCAGCAACAATTTATATTACTTAAGTGATAACTAAAACTTATTAAAGCTTATTAAGCTAGAGGGGCCATGGTGGTAAGATTTGCATTCAGCTGTTTGTGTCAATAGTTATTAACACTATATTGAAGATGTCTTCCAGAGGAAAGAAAAATATTTTAGTTAGGATTATTCTGAAATATGAAATGCTTTAACCAGTAATGAAAGTAATGGTCAGTAAAATCTTTTCATAAGTGCAGTGACTTAGAGTAAACATTCCAGAGTCCCAGTGCAAATCTGATGTCATATGCCTAATGAGTGGTGTCTGTTCACATGAGCATCTAATGACAACATGGGGTTTTTGGACTGGTAGAAAATATTTGTTATTGAAGGACAAGAAGAGTAGTTTGATGGTTAAGTCTCACATTTCATTTGATGACATTTGATTTTGTTTGAATTTGCCGATGTAAATATTTTGATATTACAGTTAGCAGCATGTCTGACCTTTCTTTGTTAGATCTATCCAGGCTCGGTGGAGTTAATGCAGGTGATTGAAGATTTTATACACATTGTTGGAATGGGAATGATGGACTTTCAGAATTCATACCTAATGACTGGAAATGTAGGTAAGAAATAGGAATTTCTTCTATCAAATTTATGACCTATTGAAAATCAGAAATTGCAAGTATTTATTGTAAAGTTGCTGCTTCTATCACAATCCAGACGGGGCTGCTCCTCCTCCTCCTACAGATTGTCTCTGTTGCTTGGTTATCTCCTCTCTAGTGTAACATACTTGCTACGCCTTCCACATCAGACTTCTCCATCATTGTATTTCAAGATCTATATGCAAATTTTAGGATTTTAGATAAAACTCAGAAAATACTCGTCAGATTACTATGAACTGTAGGTATATGTTAGAGCATTTCCAGGTAATAAAGTACTTCAAAGAGTCATTTAGAAAATCAGGCTAATTAAGATAATAATGATATGCTGAATAGCTTGAAAAATGTTGATTTAAAAAATTTCTTTTACTATTCTTTTCTTTGCAAATGTTATGGTGTGATAATAATCAGCCTAGAGAGATAAGCAATATTTTTAAAAAATCTATTAGATGCGAAAATAATTTAAGCTTATGATTTCTTACTACAATTTTATTTCTATGTGTGACAGTTTGAAAATTTTATTCAGATGTATTTTTCTGACTTTGGTTTTGGCACTAGACAGTTGCCAGGCAATATAAAGTAATAACAAACATCACACGAAGATTCTTAGCGACTGAATTGCACTTCCTAGTAGCCATAAATGCTTCGGGTATTTTCAAAACATTTTGCCTTTGCATAATATCTTCCTTCTTCCTTCCTTAGTATCATCATCCTTGTAATGGAAATATTCAAAATATATTTTTGTCTGACACCAAAAATTCTGGTGCAAATACATTCTTTGAGATTTTCAATTAGCATTGTCCTGCATCAATAAGTCAGCCAGTTTTCAGATAGTCATTAGAATTAGAAAACATGGTCATTTAGAAATTAGTTGGCTGAATAAAGCAGAGAAATTGCAGGGATTTCCCTACTTAAATCTAATGTGCTGGGCAATAATAAATATTAATTCTTCTTGTCATGTTTTTACTTAGATTGACAGGACTGTGAAAACTAGTCCCTGTAAGGCACAGCCTTGCACTGGACACATGTCAAAGAACTCACCAAAAAGAACCCTGGCAGTGTTAAAATGTTTAAAACATTTCAGTAGGCAGTGTGGGGAACTTTAACTTTCTACCAATGATCTAATATTTCTGTTGTTTACTGCTTGCACTGTAGTAACACTTAAAGCTTCTGCCAGTTGTCAGTCCTTCATTATGCTAGACCCTGCACAAATTCATAAAGAAAAGACAGTATCTTTCTTGAAATGCTTGTTCCATGGCATTTTTATGACAAAATAAAAAGATTAGCTTATTTAAAGAGCACATCCTGTGCTGCTTGGCTGTTGTATTGCATTCTGATATGTTTGTTCTCTGAAAATTCTGAAAACACTACTGGAAAGTGTCTTAAGAAGAGACATTCAAATAATCTGTGTCTCTATATATTCATGACTTCAAATGGGAAACAGCAACAACTTTCCAATTGAATCAGGAACTGTGCTGTGCACTAGCTAGTCTAGATAACTGCATAATCTTAACAGTCTTTCTTTTGATTATCTTTCTCTTCCCACATGTAAGATATTTTTAGGCACTCAGGAGTAGGTCTATTCTTAACTATATAGCCATCAAAGGAATAGAAAGACACTGAGAAAAGTAAAATGAATTTATAGGTTTATTCTTCCGCCAACTATCAAAAAAGGACAGGGTCACTGCTGTGCAACTCATTGACCAGAATGCTTGAGCTCAGGTGACATGGTGAGATGGGGCCTGAAGGGTGTTATCAGCAAGGAGTAATTCCTTATCTTCACAAACAAGGCAGAACTGCATCTGGTATAATTCAGTTTAGTGTAGTTGTCCTCCGGGGCTTGGCATAACTGTGTCTGGCTACATACTTGGAACTCAGCGAACATTTATGTTGATCTCAACTGAGACGAATGAACTATGCAGTTGTTGTCTTAGCATTAATTCTGCTATAACAAGAGTTTAACAATGTGTGAGGTCTTGTTTACTGTATTAACATTCTTGCCAGCAAACACATTCCATTAAGGAAAAAATGTGCAGAAAGGAGACCCAACATTTATATACTCATCTTTAAACAAGGCTTTCTTAGCTCTTCTCTCAGGGATAAAGAATATGCTATGAAAAACTTAACAAATATCAAAGCAACAATTTGCTTTGATCATGCATGGCTGAGACAGATGGTGTTTGTTTTATTTGCATGCTCTCAGTTCTACGTTACATTCCTTTAAGAAATTATTAGGTAGAATCATAGAATACACTGAGTTGGAAGGGACCCATAAGGATCATCAAGTCCAACTCCTGGCTCCACACAAGGCCAACAAATTCAGAGCATGCGACTGAGTGTATCATCCAGATGCTTCTTGAATTCAGTTAAGCTCAGTGCTGTGACCACTTCCCTGGGGAGCCTGTTCCAGTACCTAACCACCCTCTCAGTAAAGAACTTCTTCCTAATATCCAGCTTAAACCTCCCCTGTCACAGCTTCATATTGTTCCCTCTGGTTCTATCACTGGTCAGTAAAGAGAGGAGATTGGAGCCTACCCCTTCACATCCCCTCATCAGGAAGCCATAGACTAGGATGAGGTTTCCCTTCAGCCTCCTTTTCTCCAGGCTGTACAAACCAAGGGACTTCATCCTCTCCTCATACGACTTCCTCTCCATATGCTTCACCATCCTTGTTGCCCTCCTCTAGACAATCTGCAATATGTTTGTGTTCCTCTTGTACTGTGGTGCCCAAAACTGCACCCAAGTTTCAAGGTGAAGCCCCACCTGCACAGTGTAGAGCAGTGAAATGAGAGAGCTCTGATAGAAGATAGAAGCCTCCTTCCTCATTCTGCTCCTCCTCTTTTTCCTCGATCTCCGTCTCCTCCTCCTCCTCAGGACCAGCTAGCATTGCACAGGAAAAGGGAGTGTGAAAGAAACAGATTTGCTACCACTCAGAGTCCCTGCATTAGCTGGAAGCAGAGACCCACCTGTAACGATACAACATACAGTGGGCGAAAAGCTTTTAAGCCATATTACCATCTGTATTAATTACTTGCTTCCAGTTTTCTCTTTTAAAAGGTGAGTTCCTGATTTTAGATCAAAGAATTAATCTTAGCTTTTAAGAGCCTTTTGAACTTTGTGAGAGCTAAAAGCCTAAGAAGATTGACTTTAGGGCTTTGGCTAATTTCAGGTCCCTTTGCAGTAAACTATTAAGAGTTCTGAAGAAATTTATAAAGGTGGTTGAACTGCTATCAAGAAATATTCATCCCTTAATTTGAAAAAAAATATTACTAGACTGGAAGACTTGTGTGCCATGAGCATAACTGTGTTTAGAGGTATAGGTGGAATGTGGAACTGGAAATAGGGAGCAGTATTTCTATGATGGATTAGGAGTCTTTTATAAAGGAAAAATTTCTCTCTGTTGCCAAATAAATTTCTCTAAGTGTAACAGCCAAAAGATTGTTAAAGGAGACTGTCTTGTCAAAGATTGAGCTTACAACTCTTAGAATATATTAATGAGAACGCCAAACAATCTTGAAGTGCAGTTTGTTGTCATGGATGTTATTTGGAACTGACAGAAAATAAACAGAATTTTCATCATGAGAAAAGCTAGTTTTTGTTAATGTTAATTTTATGAATACTGATGTTTGAGTGATCAGTTCTAAAATATGCAGATATCACAGTTATTTAGACTAGTCAAAGACAGGAGAAACTGAAGATCTCCAGGGTGTATAGCAAAATGAAAAGAAGAGGATACCCACTGGCAGATTAAATTCAGTGTTGACAGAGCATGTAAGAGGGAGTAGTTCTAACCATACATAATGTAGGAATCTAAAAGAGTTCAGTAAAATCCCATGGTCACTTTTCAGCTGAGTTCCGAAGAAAGCAGCATTAGTGTGCAAAAAGAGCAGGATTGAGAAAGAGGCTTTTAGGTTTTTTAAAAATTTTCAGTAACCACTTGCAATGCTCTTTTCATTTGAGGTTATATAGTTGGGATTCCTTTTACTTACTTTATGCATCACAAAGTTGCCAAAGTCACACTAAACTTTCTTTTACATTTGAGGGAAACTTCTGCTCTGGAGAGCAATTCATACCATCTCAGATATCTAAAGTAAGGGTATGAGTTGCCTTCTGAAAGTTCTTCCTCTGGCTGTAAAGGCAGCCTAATGATTAGCTTAGGTTTGAATGATTCACATCATCTAAAGCAAATAGGAGTGCTACTTTGTGAGTAAATAAAACCTGTGAACACAGGGAAGTTTGAAGCTGCATAACAAAAAAAAAAAACCAAACAGATTGATAACTGGAATGATTAAAATAGATATCTAAGAACAGATTGTTAAAAGGGACTAGATGTTCACAACAGAGATCAGCCTTGAGGAGAAAGTCTTGGGGCTGTTGATTGATGGAAATCTCAACATGAGCCAGCAATACCCTCTTGCAGCCCAGAAAGCCAACCATATCCTGGTCTTCATCAAAAGCAGTGAGATCAACAGCTCAAGGCAGGTGATTTTATCCCTCTACTCTGCTCTGGTGAGACCCCACCTGGAGCACTGTGTCCACCTCTGGGGTTCTCAGTACCAGAAAGATATTGAGTTGCTTGAGCAACATCAAAGGAGAGCCAAAAAGATGCTCAGAGGGCTGGATCACATCTCCTATGAGGACAGGCTGAGAGAGTTGGGCCTGTTCGGCTTGGAGAAGATAAGGGTCCAGGGAGACCTTATTGCACCCTTGCGTTGTGAAACCTGGAAAACAAGCAGTCTTGCATTCTGTCATTTACTGTGGGTTCATTCACCTTCTCCCAAGGTAAGGCTTTTAGGTCTTTTAAACTGCAGAACCTGTTTACACTTTCTAGCAATCTCTCCACATGGTATGGTTCATCTACTTATCCTAATGGCATCTGCCTATTCAGCTTATCATTTTTTGCATCAGTTAGTGATGTGTATTTTAAATGCAGCACTCGAGATCCTCTGACTCATATATCATAAATATCATACTGGCCTAAAATATACCAAAAGACTGAATTGCTTTTAACATTTGAAAGGCTCTTTTTAAAAATATATTAAAGAAGACAGAAAAAAAGCCACAGCATTGATATTAACTTGTCCGAAGGTGTAAAGAAAATGTCTAAAATTTTCAGTCAGGAAACAACTATTTTAATAATTACATACCCATATACTCAGAATTAATTTGTAATAAAATTGCTGGTTGTTCTGAGACTGTGTAGTGTTAAAGCACTGTATTCTGATTTTTAAAGTGGGTATTTGTCACCAATGAAAATTCAGCTGGTAAAATTTTAACATTTTTTCCAAAAAGAAAGAAAATTGGACCTGTCAGACAAATAAAAATACAAATTCCATAGAATGGCCTAAAACAGCCATTCAGAACTCACTTCCATTTCCACCAAGTTACTCTAGAAAACCCCATGTTTTCACAAAGAAAAATTTAAGAGTACAGCCTTAAGGAAACACCATGTGGATTGCGGTGATTATTTTTAAGAAGACGAACAGGAATCATTCCTTGTCATGTGTCATAGTTCACGTGTAAATGCCTCTGTAATGATTCATATCATTATTTTCGGTTTTGTAAGGAGCAAATTTTCACAAAAGAAAAATAAAGTGAAACTTGCATGGTTTTGCAATGAAATACATTCCTAATAGATATAAAATACAAGCCCCCTTCAATTCATAGAGTATCTATATTCTCTTCAGATTTCTACCTAACTTTTGAATAACTAGTAAATTACACTCCAAAGTTCCCAATGTTTACCTACCAATCTTTTCTTGTATTTTACTACTTGCTATTTGGACTTTTGCCAGTTTCTATTGCCTAATATCCCATTTCTTCTCAAAAGAGCCCAAGAATCAGCACTCCCACTTCAGGCTAGGATCTGGCTTTTATGATTGTGTCTGTAAACATGAATCAGAAAGGAACAAATCACAGAATCACAGAACAGTTTCAGCTAAAGGGACATCAAAGATTAATTTCCAAAAGATCTAAAGTTCCAAACCCCCTACCATGGGCAGAGACACCTTCCAGTGCAAGCTTGAATTGTCCATACTGTTTAATTCCTGGAAACTGCCCAAACAATGTCAAAACATGGTTCAGGGGAGAGTCCAGGTGAGAAACCAGATCTGGTAGGCATAATTAATGGTATTCTCATTGCACTATGGTGCATAGCTGGTCACACTCTGTTCTTGGATAGCAAGCATGGCAGTCAGCAGTTATAAGTTCTGCCTTCTGCCCCCTTTTCTTTTTTTCATGGCTCCTGGTCCTAATCCTGTTTCAAACTCAGGTGTAGACCGCCAGTGTTTCCTACCCCAAATCTGCATGCTATCAGTTGAACAGATACACTGTTATGTAAAATGGGCATCTGTCATGTTTCTTTCTTCACTCATCCAAAAATTGTTCTACTCCCAAGATTCATATACAGCCAAGTGTAGCTCTCCTGTTCTTCATTTGCTCAAACAATATGCAAGTCTCTTTACCAGAAGAGATAGTTTTCAGAGAAAAATAGAGAAAAGAATAGAAAAACTACAGAGAAAGGTCAATTGGCTATTGTTTATACCCTTATATACTTCTGCTCCATATAGATTCATATCTTTTCCTTTGCATCAGCCTCAGAAATTCCTTGATCAGATCAATATATTGGCTTTCTGAAGACTCAAGCTTTCTCCACTAATTAAAGGGGAAAAACTTAATGCACACTTTGAAGTTCTACTCATTGCAGCATCTGATTTAGTACTTGATACAATCAAGAGCTTGTATTTCTTTCTCAATACCAAATACATTTATTAAATGATTCACATTACCTGAAAACTCAGCTGTGAACAGTGCATAAAACAGTTGGGTTTTTCTTCTCTTTTCTAAAGCTGCATACTCAGTAGTTCTGAGATTAAAAATCACTAATATCAAAAGAATGTCTTCTATATGAATCTTTATTAAAAATCTTCACTAACATGGATAAAAATATAACTTAATTCTATGGCTATATTCCAAGTAATCATCATAGTTCAGTAGTTAGTTTTGTATATACAATTTATTAATTATCTGTAAAGGTAAAACTAAATAAATTAACCGTTCAGTTAAAGGGGTGCTACAGGAAACAATATAAGGTGTTTGTGCTACCTTATATTAAGACACAGTGAAGTAAAATGCTTTAAAGAAATGGAAACTCTAAAACATGCTAACATCAAGCCTTAAGTCTAATTTAAAAAAAAAAAAGAAGCCTTCAACTGCAACAGAAATCTATGTCTGCAGCCCATTTCTGGAAATAACTTTTTACAGCATTCAAGTATATATGTATCTTAGAGTCTTGTTTCAGTCCTAAATTTCTGTCTCTATAAACTCTTTTCTGAATCATTCTGTTTATAGGCCCCTTTTCACATGAGCAATGAAAAGCTGGTGTTTTCTAAAGGAATCATCTGGTTTATGACAAGCCGTTTTTTAACAGGTGCACTTAAGTGTTGCCCGGAGAATTTAAATATCTGAGTTTATTTACTCCTTTGTCTCAGACAGCTGAATCTTTAGGTGACTCACAACAATTTATGGGTAAAATGAAGCTTAAGTGGATAGAAATAAAGAGTCTGGGGTGGTAACTTTGACTTAATAGAGTAAATGCACACCCAAAAGAGTATTATCATTTTCTATTGTTAGTGCCAAAAGGCAGCAATCGTATTCCGTGAAGTATGGTGTCAAGATACTCCAGAAAATACAATCCTCCCCTTAAACAAGGGAAGCACCAGAGTGCCAGTCCAATAACAAGATGCTATTCTGCACAGTTTGATGATGTAATTCTGGGATTTTGAGTCCCTGTAAGGCAGTTACTGTAAGAGCAGACAGCCATCATCTGGTGGAATATCAGCTTGAGGTGGTCAGCTAGAGAAGTTTTGGCTAAGTACTAAAAGTACTAAAAGTAGCAAAGTTTTAATAAATTCTACAGGGTTTTCTTACTCACTATTGAAAATGAAAGAAAGAAAATGAAATAGAATTAAAGTAAAAACTCAAAAAATATAAATTAGTCAAAACCAAAGAAGAATATACATTCAGCTGGTAAAAGCTAGCAAAAGTCAGTGGAAATAGACTGATTTTCTATCTGAGAATTTGGAGTTCAGAGACAATATTACTTACAAAGACGTAAGAGACAGCTCTTAACTCTTCATGTTACTTCCAGTGTGTCAAAGAGAGGTCTATTGCCCAAAAATGAGCTCCATTGTGAATGTGGAGGGGGGATGGTTTATACCAACCTAAGGCTGTGGCATGCCAGCTACTAATAAATAATCAAGCCCACAAAAAAACCCTACAACAAACCCAAACAAAAAAAAAACCAAACCCAAACCAGAAAAGAAACAACAACAAAACCAGAAAAGGGAGCAGAAGAACTTCTATCTAGAGTATTAGACAAATCAACCTGCTGTGTTGAAAATGTGCATGTTTTCCTCAGGGATGGCTATAGGTTTTAATTCCAGAAACCAGTACTGATTTGCCTCTTTCAAACTGCAGACCTGTAAGTAACATAACAATTGAGGTAACAAACTGGAAAGTGGATAATTTTTTTCATTTTTCAAGTCAGTTTCATGAAGGAGTTAGTGGAATCTTAATATCAGAGAAAAGTATCTTCACAGTAAATAACTACTTTGGCAGTGGAAATACAAGATATTGTTGAGATCAACTTCAAAGCCATATAAACATATGCAGATATAATTCTGTTTGTGCCTGTGTAATTTTTTATTTTTTTTTAAATATGAAGAGTTAGACTTCAGTATATGGACCAAAGATACTATGTGTATCCCCACAATTCTGTTAAGATCAGATTGTATAATAGTAACAGACCTAACCGTGTCAGCAAGATCAGTTCAAAGAGTTCAAAAGGATCCATGTGCTGGGTTTGCTAAAATCAAGAACAGGGCCTGACAGTTTTGAAGCATCTTTTGTGCTTTTGTGTCTTTTGATTTCTTAACCCATAAATTCACTCATTTCATGGCTTTTGTTTTGTTTTCCCTTGACTTCAGCTATGAGTTTTAAGACGCTATTTGCTGCTCTGTTTCAAGGCTGAGATAAAGGGTCTTTGATGAGGTTTGTGATCTAAATCAAGGGATTTTTCTATGGGTGAATATAGCTTTTTCCCACTTTTGAAAATTTCAGGAGGAACTTTGTAAAATAGGTGGGTTTTGTTGTTGTTTTTTGGGTTTTTTTTCGTTGTCTAGGTCTCCTTTACAGTGAGAAGAAAAACATTTTGTCAGTCAAAAGATGTGCTACAGCCTTCAGTGTTTGAATGGTACTAGATGCAAGGAGCACAAATGCTTAAAATGCCATGCAATGGTGCCAAATAACTTAGTATTCTGGTTATTTTTTCCTCATTTTGACAAACACTGTCCCCATACATGTCATAGGCAGCATTCCTCTGTAAATCGTTTAAGAATATAGCTTGGAAGATGGTCTAATAGAAAATATATTTATCTCATTGCATGAATTATTGTTCATGCTGTTCTTTAATGACTATTATTTCATGGAATTTTTTTCTAACCTATTGTGTCTTCCACTTTTAGTGCCAATTACAGTAGTTAATAGCAGTGTTAGTTATATGCCATTTTTTGTAATACATTGCTACTAAAATCTTATGACCTCATACTATTTTCCATTACTCAGTATCTTGAAAGGAGGAGATTTCAAGTACATCTATAGGAAAATAGTATATTAATATAGTAATGTCCAGAAAATCCCGTCTCTGTTCCTGTTGTAGAGCGACACAGCTAGAAAGTGAGCTGATCTCAAAGGCAAATACTTGGAAACACATTCATAAGTGTATAAATTGTGCCCTTTGGTGAAACATATTTCCTCCCTATATTGGTACCAAAATCTCATCTCCAATAAAGCAGAGGAATGAAAAGTGACTGGCCTGCCGAAGGGGAAGAAACTGTGGGATAGTCATCAGGATGATTGGATCTTCAGGGACTCGCTGTCACGCAGGCTGCAGCATCTGCACATACAAGACTTCTCCCGATTCTGAGGGAAACATTTATGACAAATACAGCAGGCTTACCCCTTCCTTTCTCATTTTTAACTCAAGAGGGTTCAATATGTTCATTAAGATTAAAGGGAATGTCTCATTTTGCCATTAGGTATCTTAAATTGTTCATTGCAAAAACATAGAATGAATGTTTTTAATGCTCATTTAGCTTTGAAAATTGCATCACTATCTAGGCAATGAAAAATAATGGTCTCCATTCACAGTCAACAATGCACAAGAAAAGTTAATTTCTGCAAAATGACTGTCATTTCACATTGCCAAATTGAACTTATACCTGTTTCTGGTATGAATAGTTCCACTACTGGAAAACATGGCTGGTGATTTTATACTGCATCATCTATTTTACACTCCTGTTCTACTTAGAAATAATTTTCAGAAGTTAAAATTATAGATATCCAAACCTCTTGTAAACTGAAATGATAGAGACTACACATCAATAGGGTAAGACATTCAAACATGGCACTAGTTCATTTATTGTATTCAACATCAGAGTTCGGAGGAATTTGAAGTGTTTATCATTTTATTTGACATGGTATTAGAGGCAGTTTGCTGAATATATGTGTTTGTTCTTTGGATGTACTTGAAGCATGCATTTGGGAATTTTCTTTTGAAGCTTGGAAAATAAGGAGGCAAGTTACTGTAGGAATTTGCCCATTTTTCCTTCTTATAAGCATTTATTAGAATATTTTCTTCTGTTCCTAATTTTGTTAATCTTTAAATTATCCTACAGCATATTTGTTCACGAGCTTTTTAATGTATGGTCTGAGGGAGTCTCTGTCTAATGAGTCACACGTGTGCTTTTTATAGGCTCTTTTTCTTATGGATATCATTTCTATTGATAGCACCAGCTGCTGGATCCAAACTTTTACCTGTCACTCAGCATTGCCTGTGCTCACATTAACCTGCACTGTCACTGGTTTTAGCAGTGTTTAAAGTATCTCCTCGATATAGCTGGGCATGAAATGGGATTGTTCAACCTGCGATTTTTATTTTTTATTAAGTTTGGCTTTTTGGGGTTTTAGATTCAGTGCTTTGCTGGAATAAAGCCAAACCTTCCATTAAAACAGATTAAATAGTTTTGTTACCTCCCAGCTGTGGTGGACAGTTATCACAGGCTATCTGATAAGCTAAGAATTGTTAAACTGCCAAAACAGTATTTTGTTTCTTTCCAGCATTTGAACCTCATGGTGATACAAAGCATCAGGACCCAGTGTAGGATTTTTTTCATTCAGATCAAGCTTATTGTATATTGAGGTTTGGTCTTAAGGAAAAAAAATTCTGTGGTTGATTGGTAGGGTTTTCTCAAGAATATAAGAAAAGCAAGGTCAAGTTACTGTTCCAGTGAGGCTTCTTTGTTCTCAGTTTAATCATTTGGGCCCAGGATTACTTTAATCTGTGACAGAACAAACTAAAAATGAAGGAAGTCATAATATAAAAATTCCATAAACATAACCTAAATATAGTTGCCATTATTAAAGAGCCCAAGAAATTACTTATTAAAACATACTTGCAGGTTTTGTTTCCATTCCCCTCTTCTCCTATCTTGTATATAATTTCCAGTGTTATATACCTCTCTTGAATAATAAAATTTGTTTATTCCTGTTAATGTGATTAGAGTAGCTGTTTCACTTAACTGATTTTGGTTCTAATATTGCTTATGTTAAATTCTCATCAGTTCAATTTTTAATGCGAATGTTGGTGTAACTTTTGGGAAAAAATTTCTTCTATGTCCAATTAATTTCTTGCTCCAAAGCAGTGTAACCAGTATGTTCTCTCAGCACATGAACTGAAAGTCTCATTTACTGAGTGACAACATTGAACAGCTTTTGAAAATGCTTCATTACTATTCAAATGTCCCTTTGCAATAAAGCTAGTGTAACTGCTGAAATCAAATGCTTAAATCATCAAGAGTTAATTAATAGCCACTGTTCATATCAAGATGGGTCCAGATTACTCTGTTCATATCTTTGCTTCTGCAAGTTACTGCTTTGAAGTATCAGATAACTGAGCATCCATACACTGACCCATAACTTTGTTTCTCTTTCGTTCAATTTAGAAATTTTGTTATGAATGTTTGCCACCAGAGTGCTATCAGTTTGGTTTCCAATAAAGCACCATTTAGATGTTTTGGGATTAGGGACAGAAAACCCATTTAGTATATCAAAAATTTTCTATAAAAAACCCAGTATGACTGTAAAAGCTACACCAAACAGAAAGAAAAATAACTGAAGGGGGAAAAAAATCAATTTTCTTCCCAGCATTCTGTAAAATGCTGTTTGTTGGGTAACAATGTCATAATCAGGATATGGGGTGGGGGGAAGGGCTAATATAAAATGGCACTTTTTGATTGTCCAGCTCTCCAGGGAATGATTTGTACTAGGAAAGCCACCTTGACTGTGGATTATAATTTTTAAATTGTAAATACTATTGGAACACAAGAATTCTTTTTTTTCTACCTATCTTGCAGATCTGACAGTGGAGGTTATTGACAGTTATCCCAAATATGGCATGGCAGTAATAAAAAAATTGGGTTCTGTTATTTTTATTATATATTATTATTTTGAGCATCAGAAATACTTGATGCTGAATGATTTTGCAAGATTAGAAGTACTGGTTCTTTTCAAACAGAACTTACAGAAATTTTCAGTAAATGAATTGCGTCTTTGGCATGTAAATTCAGTCACTCTGTGTTGGTGTTTTCAGGTACAGGAAATTAATTGAAGTAATTGTGTTGTGTTGTTGGGTTGCAAAAACTATAGTTCATTAGAAAACAAAAATTCCATCCCTGCTTCTTATTTCCATATTTTATGTTCATGATACTACATTTATAAAGAGTCCCCCATGGTTGGTTTTTTTTTTTTAATTAAATCACATGAACAAATAATCTGGAGTATTGCACATTGTAGAATTGAATTTTAACTTTATTGAGCTTCTACCTGCAGGCAAGATTTCCAGGAAAATAAGGGATAGTTAGCCAGAGTGGTATAGTTTCATTCAGGAGACTCCTATTCTGAATATATATTTCATAAACATAGTGCAAGGAATAGCATGAGAAGCTACAGAGTAACAATAGCAATAAACCTAAATTTTGTACTGGAATAGCCGTAGCAGAAAATGGGTTGCAGATATGATGTAGTGCCAAAGAGGCAACAGAGTCATATCAGGTGTTTATGTTAGTAATGCAAATGTTGCAGAGCCATGCATGGTGATGGCTCCTTCTGATGGCATCTGTCATGCCTCAGGAAAACCAGAGGAGATGTTTTCTTATTCACAGTAGTTTCTACAGATTAGCTGTCCAAAGTAGTAGTACTCTACTGCATGTAAAAGCAAAACTGAAGGCACTGTAAGGGCATCTAAAAAAGTCGGTCTGGATCCAAATAGACTTTTTAAGAATTATAAGCCTGTCCACTACAAGTATAATGCTATGTGATATCTTGTGTTAAATATTTTGATCAGATTGTATGATTATCTTAGGCACTGAGCTCAAGAATAATGTGCTTGGATTTTATGTACTCGATCACTGGCAAGGGTTAATCTAGTGTTCCTAAAATACAGTTTAAGATCACTCTGCAATATGTACAAAATTCAGATGACTTTTAAAAAAACTTGAGAAGGCAACTCAAGCCTCCCTACTTCTGCATTTCTATCTTTCTCTGTCAGTTGCACTTAAAATTAATGGACATGTAAGGCACCTGAATTCAAACAACAGAAACAGTACTCGTATAACATTTGACTTAACTGACAAGCTGACTCTTGGTTTTCATTCCTTTCTTAGCTGCTTGGATCTTTTTGAGTCCTCTTCCCACATCTTTGATAAACATGAAAAGCCTCTTGTTTGGAGGGAGTGGGAGGGAAGAAGCGGGGATGCTGAAGATGGGATGACCAGAATTGGATAATGAGAGCTGAGCACAAGGTCCACATGCCATAGTGATTCATGTGATTGCGTTATAACAGCTCATAATAACCAAGCTCTGTCATTCTTAATAGGCCCAATTTTCTATTTAGATGTTTTTTAAAGCATCTCCTCATTGTGCAGTTGTTTTAGTGAAATGATCATAATAAGTCTTGAGATATTTCTCCTGGGTTATTAAAGTTAATTTAGACTACAACAATGTGAACAAATAAATCAAACTCATTCTAATTAGCATTACTTACTACTTATATTGGATAGTGTCTATATGTCCCACTGAGGTACTGAGTTTTCATAGTGCCATGCATGATGTAAACAATCTAAATAAAGCATGTGTGCATTAGCCTGACAATTAGATTTCACAGTGCCCCAGGACAACTTTTTACAATCCCTTAAGCAAATCTTAATCTACTTTATCTCCTCCATGGAGAACATTCAAGATGAATTAGACATGCCTTCAGAAAACTAAGACCTAGTTATGAATTCCTGCGAGGAAGGTTAGAATCATGGCTTGAACATGAAACTGAGACACAGGAGACCTGTGTTTCTCACAGTTATGTTTCAGATTTTCTTTATGACTTTGCTCAAGCCTGTCTTGAAGGTGTTTACCACGTTGATGTTACATCACCTGATTATCAGGTGCTGGGTTCAGGGAGAAGCAAGTGTGAGTTTCTCAGTGAAGGAAATCAGGAGACAGTAGGGCACACACACATAGTGGCCTTGCTTGTTAAGACAAGGTCCCACAGCACCAAAACATAAAGAGCAGAGGTCTGTGATGGTAGCCAGGTGCAGCTAATATTCCAGATTACCAGACAAATCCATAGCAATGAGGCAGATGTAACGTCAAACCAGGAAGTCAAGCCACAGCATCAGGGTCAGGATCTGTTTCAGTGTTGGAATTCAGGTCATAGTCTGTTAGTTTCCAGCAAGACGCTAATGAAAAGGGAGGTCCAAGGTTGCTTTATCTTGACACTGAATCCACAGGTCAATGTTCAGATAACCAAAATATATGGCCTTGCAAAGTCACAGCTGATTTAGCTTAAGTGTATTTCCAGACTGAAGGGGCATGTACCCTCACTTCTCACCACACTTTTCACAGTAGACTGATCTAAGTTCCAAAGTTGCATTTTGAGCACGAGTAGCTAAAACTCTAGAAGCCTGTGTGTGATGAGGGTACTCTGGCTTGTGACAGGGTGGTGCCCAGGTTTAACACAAAGCGCAGAATGGAAGATATCCACTAGAGAAGTAATTTGGTACTGACCAGAAAATGCTAAGCATATGACTGAATTCTCTCCGTCTCTTAAGGTAGTAGAGTCAATAATTTTGGAAAGCACTAATTTCAGTAACCTCTCATTTATCTGAGATGAATTAAGCAAACCTGGGTTTCTTCTGAACCCTTGGTTTATGTATTGCGCCTGTTGTCAAACAGGTATTCAGATATGGTTTTGGTCCTACTTTTCCTCCTGGATAGTTCAGGTTTTGAGTGATAGCCTTGAATCCTGATGGATACTCTCATCCAAGCTGAGAAAGTTGGGTTTTGTAATTCCTTCATGTGGCAATCCTCTCTTCAGAGAGGGACCTGATTTCACATAGACCTTCCTAATTCAAGCGCTCAAAACATTAGATCAATAGTTTAACAGACAGTGTGAGACTTGCCCAGGGTGGGGAGGGGGGAAGGGGGTAGTGGCAGGGAAAAAGGCAACTTCGGATGTATTTAATGAGGGGACCAGTTTGGTCAGTAAGCATAGCTACAGCTTGAGTTTTCTGAGGATCTTGTGTGCTAATCTGTCTAATTTCTCAATTTTAATGGAGCCAAAATATAAAGAATGCACTGAGATGCTTTGATTGGAACAATCTGGGAAGGCACATGGAGAAATTTGTATGTCTGGTAAATTTCTGTAAAAGTGAGGGCCACCTGCAAGCATTTCCTCCATATCTACTGTTTGGCAGGATATGGCTTTAATCTGGATCTATTATTTAGGTTTCACTACCCACTTCCATATTATTAATGCTGCAGAATCCAATGCCAGACTAATTCACAGTTCTCTCTGTTTTACTTTGTTCCTGGTTGACTCTGAAAGTTCTTCAAGATTCTGTTTAGTATGATTAAAAAACCTATTCGATAATAAAATGCAATAGGGATCTGTTTCTGGTCTACTACAAAACACTGTGATGAGAAACGTCTGGATTTGTATGCTTCATTGTGCTTCCTCTCTGTGTGGCTTTTATATATGAAATCTTCTCCCTCCATGCCTGAAAGTTATATCACCTTTCAATATCCTGCATATCTTAGGTCACATCTTTCTAGATTTCTGAATGATAGGATTTAGTTCTCATTTCCCTAGAGATAAGACAATGACTGTCTTTTCTTTGCTTCAATTTACTAATTTGGGGAAGCAGTCGTTCTACCTCTGCTCTTCGTCACCCCAAGTAATGTAATGTTGAGAGAATATTTTTATCAATTCCCTACTAATGATTTTTATGTCTGTTTTCCCCCTTATTGATCTCTTTTCTTCTGTCAAGTTGTCTCTGTCTTTTAATATCTTTTAAATAATTCTTAGTGGATATTTAGTCATCGGTAAACTTGATTAATAAACATATAAATGATCTCCCTCTCTCAGGTTTATTTCTTTCTCCAGTGATAGTCATCACCGTTCCCATCTTTGGAGTGCACTACCTTAACATTACCTTTAGTCTCACTCTCTTTTTCTCTTGTTATCAGCCAGAATCGCTAGCTAGACACTTTTTCCAGTCACCTTAGGGATCAAAAAATGCTTAGTTTCTGCACCTTGCCCACTCAGTCAATCGTGTTGCAGGTAGCCTTCCCACCTCGGTATTACTATGGTTTTCACTGCTATGTCTGTAGCATTAGAAGTCATGTATTTAAATGCCAACTCATTCGACTCCTACATCAGCCTCCGTCTTCTGTCTTGTTTTATGCTGAGTCTTTATTTTCCTTCAGAAGTACTTTATGACAAGGCAAGAGTTGCTAAGGGAGACCTTAGTCTTAGTATCATGAGTGCACAGCAATACTAAGAGGAATGGAAAAAATAAAGCTCTTTTAGAAACACAAAGTACCTTGGATGTGGTCTCTTTGTCTGTTCATGTCTTCATCTTCTTCAATATCACTCCCTGATGAGTGAATTGTCTTCTTGTTGATGAAGTACAGCCTCCTACCGTGTTTCGCTTAAACCATTTTTTCTGAAGAAAAAAGCATATTTCAGGAAGCATGAAAACACATTTTCTTATGACTCCTCACAAAAATTGCTTACATTTTCTCTAGTTCAACTGGCTTTTCTTCAAACTCATGATTTGGATCTGCAATTTTAAAAGTGAGTTTGTTCTTTACCTTCCACAGTGGCGAGCTGCAAAAAGCCCTGTTGATCTTAATTGTGCATTAGTAGTAAGTAAACAGTAACAATAATTAAAAATAATAAAAATGCTAAGATTTTTTTTTCAAGTAGCATCTTGAAGATGGCCAAATTCTATGATGCCGTAGCCATATATATACAGTAACTTTTTCTCAGACAGTAATCTTTAAGTTTCCATAATATTATTTTAAGAAAGTTTTATTTTCCGTAACAGAAATTCTTAATGCTCTAAATATTGTTGGAGTTTTTAAGTTTCTATTTTATGATTTTATTTACATACCTGGAAAAAGGAAAAGTGAAAAAGAAAAACTGTAATCTTATGCTTCATCTATTTTAATTTTATCAAGATAGATTTTTTTATCTTAACAAATGTGTAATCAGAAACTACTCAAGAGAATGTATATGCATGTGGGATTTTTCATGAGTCTTGGAAAAACAAATCCTGAGTGCTTCCTGAAATACGGAATTTGGTACTAAACAACAAAAGTACACAAAACCAAAGTGAAGCACTTGCCTCTGCCCATGAAGTCCTAGTTTTTCTTAAATTATGTAAGTAGCAGAAGAGATCTGAGGTTTTATTACATGCATCCTGATTCTTGTCTGAAGTCATGCTGCTGTCTAACTCATCCTGAGAATTATACTGACATGGTGGCATACTGCTGCCATTTTGTCCAGGCTCTTGGGAGCATATTAAGACATCATACAGTTATTTGACTGTGTGTTTACTTATTCTCCATATTGTTTAAAGGACTTCATTGACTTGAGCTCAGAATAGAAATGAGTTCACTAATTCCCCAAAATGCTTATCACTGATTAGTGTATTATTTTATAAGCAAAAGGGTAACAGATACCTCTCTTCCCCATTGTGTTGCCTATGGGATACAGAAGGGAAATATTCAGAGATCGCTGTTAAAATAGCTTCATGATTAACCTAAAACGTTATTCTTGACTTTTAAACAGTGAGCCCATTCAAGGTGCAGATTGCTTGACATGAAAGGAAAGACTCATGTAGAACTCACGCCTGATTAATGAAAATATCTATGAAATATTTACTTCTACTTCTGCCTATACCAGTAGTGAGTCTTGCTGACAAAAGCTTGACTAGCCAGAGGGCAGCTGCTGTGGGCTGATGCATTTTGGGGGTGCAAGTACAGAGCAAGCTTCCAGGGACCTCCCTCTCTTGCCTGTCCATGGAGCAGTAGGACATAACAAGGTTTGAATTTAAGAAGGCATCTAGTCATAGAACTAGTAGGTCTGTTAAGTTATAATTTCCTAGGAAAATATTTCTGACTTGGTTTTTGTGCTGGTTTTTGTGCTGGTTTTTGTGCAGGATTTCATTACTATTATTTGCAGAAGGAAAATTACCTGATTGTTCTTCTTATATTCTTATAAGAGTATGTCACTTCACCACCATCCTTCTTTTATACATAATCTTTTGAGTGGTAAGAGGTGGATTTATCTTTGTACTGATTTTAAAGGACATTGTTAAGCCTTAGAATCATAGAATCATAGCCTTCTTAGATGCAGAACAAATCTGAAGACCCACAATTCGATCTCCTTGAAAATGGAGTTTCACCATTTGTGTTTGTTGCAGATTATCTTTAAAATGATGGAGCTTAAGTAGATAGAACATATCTGTTACGAGTATCATATTCAATATGTCCACCTAGTTCTTTGATGATAAGCCAGGTGAGATTTTATTCCCCAGGTATCCAGCATGAGCTGACTTAAATAGGCTTATTTAGTCTATAAAACACCCAGCATTTTTTATAATAATTCTTAACTGCATAAAGACAATTCTAATTGGGTCTTCACAAGAGAGTTGTTTGCAGAAATGTTCACTATTCTGAATTTCAACAAAAAATCCTTTTGTATTCTTAATTCTATACATCTGTGACAGCAGCAATTCTGTTCATTACTGTTTTGCCCAGAAATACATTTAGCAGTAGCTGTCCCAGAGGGGCAGTTTAATATCCTCTGTCTGAAAAATCAAACCTGTTGCGTGATGAGCTCAAGTTTACTAAACGCTGAATAATATATGTCTAGTATGCTGTCAATGGACAAGTCAAAAGAGGACAGGAAAAGAGAAAATGATGCTGCTAATATGCATAGCCATTCTCTGTTGTCTGGGACTGAAATTCAATCAAATTCTGAGTTCTGCTTTCTTGTTTTGACAGCAAGGGTTAAGCAGAAGCTGACATCTCATGCTAATCACATAGATTTCTGTATCTGGGTTTTCAATGCAGTCAAGGTAGTGATGCCTTTTAAAACAAATAATTCCCATTCCTCTGTATCTTAAATAATTGTAAATTTGGGATCAACACAGTTACTGTGATGTAAAGCACAACAAACCCAGAATGTTACCCCTTATGAGAAAGGAAAATCAGAACCAGTAGTGTATCTTCTTTGGGAAATTCAGACTCAGATTTTGAGCATCTTCTTTGAAGTTTTTGGTTCAGTCTTTGATAAGGATAGAGATCATCTGATTTGGCTTGCACTATAATTTTAAAACCTAAATCTGTACTGTGATAGCTGACATTGAGTTTTGGCCATGAGCAAACATCCAGTCATATTTTCTGTCATGCCTTTCAGTGTATCTGATATCCTGTTCTAAAATGATTAATACTATTCAAGGGGCCGGTTCTGAAATCTTACCAGTTTTTGTTCAACACAGGAGGCTAATGGGTGGATAATAAATTGAAGGGGAAAATGATTCATGCCACTTATTTGGTTGCTTTACCATTTATTCAGCAACTCAGATCAGTCAGATAGCTACTAGAAGTTGTACTATGCAACTTATAACTCATTCAGGGTCATAGGGATCATAGCCATACATTTAATTTTTTCTGTTCTAGTCCATGATCTACAAGGACTCACGCACAAGAACTACACAGTCTTTATTTTACTCCGAGTTTTCTTGACACATTAATTAAACTTTTATGCTGCTCCAAATAACCTCCTTAAATATCATTCCCATACTACTCTGTGTAATCAACTCATTTGGATAGTCGTGGAAAATTCTCCATTACTATCAGTTTGGAGTTAATAAGTTCCAAAGGTATTTTATTTTACTTAGCAGGTAAGAACAATTAGTAGTTGCCAGTTCTGAAATTTTCAGTAGACAGGTACTGAAGAAGTTGTCTGCAACGGCAGCATGAAAATGAAATAAAAGCAAAATGAGATGCATTTATAAAGGATATTAAAATGAATCCATTAAGGGTCAAAGCAATCACTAAATTGATTAGACTAGACTACTTAAATAGATTTTTCTGAATCAATAATTATTATGGAGTCATCAAATATGTATGTGTTCTTAAGTGAAATTGAACCGCTGTAATTTATACCAATGTGCATCAAAAGAATGCTCAATGAATTCTGAAAAGAAGGGCTTTTTCTGCTGTGTACCAGCTTACAGCTTGGGGAGGTTTTCTTCCATCTGGGGCATTTGAATTACACCTGAAAGGTTCAGAACTGTGATGGTACCATTTATAAACTTTATTCATGGCTGGAAAAAGGTTATATTCAGCCTCCTGCATTCTTCAGATGTTGAATACTGTCCAGTATGGTGGATGACATTCTTTCTTCTACTTTTTTTTTTTTTTTTGACAGTTGGGATTCTCATTAAAATTGTAATTGAAAGCATATAGGAGCCACAAAAAAGACTGTTCAGAAGATGAAAGAATGCAACATACTCTGCACCCTTGACATGTTTCTGTATATTCAGACTTCCTATCTCCAAGTTTTTTCCCACGAAAAGCCGTCTGGGTTGCTTTTTCATTTCAGGTTCATGATTGTTAAAGTCAAAACCAAAGAATTTTTCCAAATCAATCCAGGGTGTATGTCTTGAATTTTTGGGTGGTGTTTTTTTATTTTTATTTTAGTAACTTGAATAGGAATTTCCATAATACAAATAAATAAAAATTACAATTTTCCATATTGGAAAAGTTTTAATTAATTGTGTCTACAGCAGGGCATGTACAAACTATAAGAATGATCTGAGAAGTTGCCAGGCTGGTTACTTGCCAATATTATGTCTTCAGCATAAACAGTCCACAAGGACATGGTCAGATAAGAACAGAATGTATTACAGCAAGGACTCAAGTATGTTTTTGTCTGACACAATAAGAAACGCTCTATATGATATATATGGGAAGTTTTATATTTTAGAGTTCCTTAATTTAAATGGCAAATGCAGGTTTTCTTCAGCTTTTGCTTAGGTCATTTTCATTTTAGTTTTTTGTTTCTTTTTTAATCTTTTTTTTTCCACTTTACAATCTCATTCCTATTAATATTCTCACTGACTCTTTTTCCAGTATTATATGATTTCTGTGCATGTGTAAACAAGCTAAGATACTTCTGCCACAGTGTTTGTAAATGTCCTTATTGGCTAATGTTATGTCTCAGGTTCAGGACATAATGTTTTCGTATGGGTGGTTTGATTTTTGTTGTTTTTTTTTTTTTAAATATGCAACTTCTGTTTTTTTTCCAAATAAGACAAGTTGCTTGTGTGGCAGTTGCACAATTGAATCATTTGGGTTCCAGTATTTGGAGCATCATTTTTTAATACACCCTTAACATAACAAGGATGCAGTAAAGTAAAAAGTGAATAGCATGTCATTCTGTCTTATTGTGTGTAAGAAAGTGCCATTTGAGTTTCTGACATGTGAAGGGCCCAGCACCTGAATTATACACGGTCTCCTCTAAAAGGCCTGTTGAATTTCATGCTCACAGTAAATAATCATTTCATGCTGATGATTAAAGCTGAGTTAGAGAGGAGCGAAGCCACATTTCTCAATAGAAATACAGCTGGTCATGCTCCAAGATTTCTTTGAAATAAGTTCTAGACTAATATGTAATAAGAATATTAGCTTTTAAAAAAAAATAAAATACCTGTGGCACTGCAGAGTTGAGAACTGTTTCAGGCATCCACCTGGCCATGTTGACAGACTGAACTAATAATAATCTGTGTGGAACTTTAAGAGGCAGACTTTGCAGGACATGGAGCAGGCATTATGGAAAATGTTTCAATTACTGCGTTTTGTGTGCTGTGTACCCTCGCTGTCTATGCAGAGATCCCAAATCTCCAGGATGTTAAGGTTGCATTTTTCTGTGAAATTAAATAGACACTGTTATTAGATTGTGAATAGAAAATCTTGTCTGAACCACAAGTGGAAATACATAGAATCATCGAATAACTTTAAGTTGGTAAAGACCTACATTGCCCAATACAAAAATATATTTATTGCATATAAGCCATGAGACAAATGTTTAGGATTTATGTTTAGGTCTTGTGTTATTCATACCCTAAATATCAACAAATATTTTGGAATCTTTGATTCTAAGTAGTGCTTACGTACCATGATGAATGGCCCTATTTAAAATACAGAGACAGACACCGTCCAGAGCGGTACTATCCTAGACCCTCACCATTTATCCAGTCTTAAAGTGGTTTTCGGCTTTGCAGAGTGAATTCCATTGAATAACATTGATTTCCTATTTCAATAAAGGGAACTGTCATCTGAAAGGTGGATGAAATATTAAGGCTCTACTAGGTAATTAGAGAGATACATAGATACACAGAGAAATACCGTGCAAATAAAACCCTCAATATTGTCTTATACAGGGTGCATTTAATTTTGAAAACTAAATAACTGTGAGTTTAATTTTCTTTATGGAGAAAATAAAATTATTTTTATGATGTTAATATATTCTGCATAACCATTGATTGCACATGAAAACATGTAATCTGTGTTATGCCCCAGTAATTCTGAAACGCCTGAACTCTCTCTACACACCACCTGAAAATTCAGAAGACTAAGGATCCCTTTAGGGCTGGGAATGTATTTGCCAATTTCAGCCCTCAGAGGCTTGTAACTAGCATTGGAAAGCCATGATGAGAGTTTTATAATGGAAAGCCTGAAATAACCTCAAGTACCACCTCACTAATGTGATTCTATAATACATAACCATTCTAATTTGAAACTAAGAGTCAGTTATCAAGGAATACATTTGTAGAGTTAATATTGTTAACCTCTTAATTTTCCCCTTCTCTTGGATTTGAGTTACAGTTTCCTTTCAAATAAAATCCATTGATGAGACCCCTAATGGTTTTCTACTTTAATTTTGCTGTTCTGATTGCTTTTACAGCTATCCAGCATTGTCTTTATATTTAACCCCCTTTCAGTGAAATCATTATGCAGATCAAAGTATAGTCCTGGTGTCCGAACTCTTCCAACTACATTAGCCTCTTCATAAATTGATTAGGGAGAGCATTGCACAGGAAATGGCTATCAACATGGCTTGTATTAAGAACGGAGCTAGTGCTCCAAATGTGTTGTTTCTCATCTCTCTGAGTGTATGTAAACACTTGCAGCCCTGTCAGTTCCTTAAAAGTACTTTGAGTCTTACTAGACACAGACAGTGTTGCCATGGAGTCATACTTAGATTTCACAGCAAAGCTGAAACTGATTTCCAGATGATAGTTAAGTTAGAAAACAGAGAGAAAATAAAAATGAGTAAACAAAATTCCAAATTGCCTGTTATATTACATTTGATACCTTTTTCTTCTGTCTTTCTATATCTGTTACAGATATACTAGTGATGTTGTTTGGGGGATTGGGGTTTTTTTAGATGGAAAAAATATAATTAAGAATTCAGAATAGGGATTATTCTTTCAAGGAAAAGATATCAAGTGCTATACCGCGTTACTGTCATTTGTGTGGAAACAACAAGGTCTTTTAATATGTGAATCTCCTTAATGGGTCTATCTTGAAATTGTGCCTGTGAAGGGGATAAAAGCTCTGATATTGCTTCATTAGGCTGCATCTTGCAGTTATGTTTCCCAAAGCAATTTGCAGCATCGTCTTCCTTTCATTGTCACATTTGATCATTTTAGAATTTGCTCAGAAGAATGACGATGTCCTTATGTGTGAATTTCAGGGTATAAACCAGTACATTCAATAATCTCTGTTAAGAAACTTAATCAGAACCTGGCTGACAAATGATACGATCAATGCCACACAATTAATCCATAGTAGAACTGCATAATAAGCAGAAGATTACACTTTCTGTGCCAATTGATGTCCTATAAATTCCCGCTTTACTTGAAATGTGCTATTAAACATTTTTGTTATTACTCTGCTGCTATCATCATACAATGCTTTAAAGTATGAAACACAATTTTATTTAATCTTGTGATTTCTCTCACTAGTGGCTAGCATTCAGAAGCTTCCTGCTGCATCTGTTTTAACCGACATCAATTTCCCCATGAAAGGAAGGAAAGGAATGGTTGATTGGGCACGAAACTCAGAAGACAGGGTTGTCATTCCTAAAAATATCTTCACACCTATGTCAACAGGTAAAAAAAGCATATCCGTGTGTAATTTTGTGTTAAACAAGGGAACAAGGAATCTTTTCTTATAGGACAACTGTAAGATACAGAAATGGTTAATTTATCCATCTTCAAAAGAAATCCAGTACGCACAGCTTATCCCAGAAGGAAATAACGGAGCTTAGTCTTGGCACCTTGAACAAAAAGTGCTACAGAAATCCTACGCTGAAGAGCACAAGGCTTAGTTATTGTGCACAGGTTTGTACCTGTGGTGGTATGAGGTGAGCTGAAGTTCAGCTCTGCTGAAATCCCTAAACATGCTCCACTCCGACATATTGGGTCATTACAACAGGTCACTTACCTTTTTACCAAAGAATGCTCAGGAGGCAAACTACCACGGCTTCAGACACAATTTACAAATACTGTTGCAGTGCAGATTTTTCTTAAATGTGATTTTCAGTGGTCTAGATTTTTTAATATATTCCTGACAGTGCTACATCTTTATGACACATTTCCAGGATATAATTCAAAATGATGGTTTATTTAAGTTAAAATTTCTACTACAAGGAAAAATTATATTCACAGTTTTCAATGCTGATGAACATTTGGGAAGGAGAGTTTAAAATTATTATTCACCTTACTCTTTTCAGAACTAGATGAATCAACTGTATTTGTACTTGGAGCAGTCCTATACAAAAATTTGGAACTTATTTTGCCCACTTTGAGGTAAGAAATTTCATAAATACCATATGATTTAGACAATTTTGGGATCATAATTACACTACAAGACTGTTTACATATTGGTATTATTGCATTTTTTTCCCCTATTATTTAAAATATATACATGTATTTGTCTTTCCTTCACACTTGGTCATTTGTATAATGTCTTTTACTCAGATTGCCTTAGTTTATATTTTATGTCATCCATATTAAGTTTAATTACAGAAACATTTGATTAGAAGTAATTCACACTACCGTGTATTAATGCTCAGGCCATTTATACTTGTGTTTCAATGTACTTTTTGTCCAGTTAGTACAAGTGATCTAGTAATGACATCATAACCTGATGTCTGCTCCACTTCTGCAGAAGTCTCTAGTGCTAGTTTTCCAAGTATTTTTTTCAGTGTGAGCCGCATACAGAAGGCACAGCAGAGCTATAGAGAGGAACCATTTTTGGCATGTGTGTGCCTGAACAGCTGTGGTATGTCAGTTATGGAGGCCATACACATACGTAAAGAAATAGGATGGCGTCTTGTTTCACATTTTCCCTTCTGTACTTGATAACAGACAATTTGGAAATAAACATTTCACCCCCTCTTCTCAAATTACTGTTTAAGATCATGTCATGGTCCATTAATAAATACTCTTATTTCACATGATCCTGTAGACCATTGCTCTACTTATATCCTTTTATGGTAAAAGAAACGGTTGCAAATTGTGTCACAGTAGCTGCTAATGAATTCACTGATTAGAAAGGAAAGTAATCAGGAAGCCAGGAGATCACCTTTCCCTACTCTATTTAACCAAAACTTCAGGATTTGAAACCAAGGATGGGAAAACAGCAGGGTTTTTTTCTAAAATCCATTTGAAAATGAACAAAAAACCTTAGTCCCAAGAAAAGAAAAAAGCACTTCCCATAAACATTGCAATGCCTTGTGCAATGAGTAGCTGCAATGTTTGGGACAGAAATCTGTCTGAGGTGGAGTGCAAGTACAGTCATGTCCCGGCAGACACTTGAAGCCTCAGGAGTACTGCTGAGAACCGCCTATGCTTAAGGCATGGTATAAATGACAGCTCATCCACTTCTGAAATGTCACTAAGCACTTTCCATTTGTTAAGCCAGTTCCTGAAATTAGCCAGGAAGGAAGAGACATTTTTGAGAAATACTTTTTGTTCTCTTCTCCCATATTCAAAGAAACAATAGCCAAATAGCTATTGTAGTCCTTCTTGGCAGACCTTAGAGACAATATGCCAATCCTAGGAAAGCGTAAATGTGGCCATGTGCCTTTCAGACCTTTATACTGTAAACCACAATCTATGATCACACCTTTTCAGCTCTCATAGGTCAATAGTTTTAATTTACAGAAAACAAGAGTTAACTTTGAATGCTGTATATTCGCTTATATAAAAAGTTTTTTAGTGTCTTTAGTTCATCCATTAGAAAAGGATGAAAAACATTTTTAGGCCTTACTAGATTTTTCCCGGAATCAATAGCATCCAAAATAGCAGGAATAGGGACATAAAAGTGCAGCAACTTAAGTATTACAAACTAACAAAAAGTGCATCTTTCTTCACAAATCCTTTTGCTTTCATCTGTTCTGTATTCAGCTGGTTACTGATTTACACACCAAATGTGACCATTTCTCTGTAAAAAGAAGCAAAATGGTCTAATAATCTGTGTATTCACAACTGAAGTCTTTAGAAATTCAATTATGAAGATATCCCACTTTGGCTCTCAGTATGTTCAGTGTTATTTGAATCCAATTCTCAGCTGCCCAAGAAAAGGAAACAAGTGCTATTACATTCTTTTATGTATGTGAATAAGGAATAAAAGTTTTTATTTAACCCATGATGTAAAACTGTAACACACATTTCCAGGTACCTCTGGTTTCTTCTTTGTTCAGACTATAGCACCCCAGTGCTTTTCTGCAATTCAGTTACGCTGAAACTTCTACAGCTTAAATCTCTTACCTCATCAGGAAGGTCACAGTCCTGAATTTGATCTCATGGGTTGGAAGGAAACTTCCGAGATCATCGAAGTCCATCTCACCTGCCAGGGGCAGGGACATCTTCTACTAGGTCGGGTTGCTCAAAGCCCCATCCAACCAGACCTTGAACACTTGCAGGGAGGGAGCATCCTCAGCTTCTCTGGGCAACCTGTTCCACTGCCTCACCACCCTTGTAATTAAAAATTTCTTGGTTATGTCCAGTCTAAATCTATCCTCTTTCAGTTTAAAACCATTGCACCTTGTCTTGTCACTGCAGGCCTTGGTAAAATACCTTTTTCTGTCTTTCTCATAATCCCCCTTTAAGTATTGAAAGGTCATAATATGTTCTTTTAGGACCCTTCTCTTCTCCAGGCTGAACAACTTTAACTGTCAGCCTGTCTTCAGAGGAGAGGTGCTCCAGCCCTCTGAGCATCTCTCTAGCATCCTCTGGACTTGCTTAACAGGTCCATGTCTATCTTGCACTGCAAACCCTTAAAAATCATTTAGTTCCACTCTCCCTGCCATGGGCAGAGACACCTTCACTGGACCAGGCTGCTCAAGACCCCATCCAACCTGGCCTTGAACACCTCCAGGGAGGGAGCATCCACCACTTCCCTAGGCAAACTGTTCCAGTGCCTCACCACCCTCTTGGTGAAGAATTTTGTCCTAATATCCAAGCTAAATATCCAACCCTTCCAATTTAAAACCATTCCTCCACATCCCATCACTTCCTGACCTTCTATAAAGTCCCTCCCCAGCTTTCTTGTAGGCTCCCTTCAAGTACTGGAAGGCCACTGTAAGATCTCCCCGGAGCCTTCTCTTCTCCAGGCTGAACAACCCCAACTCAGCCTGTCTTCATAGGAGAGGTGCTCCAGCCCTCTAATAATTTTCGTGGCCTTTCTCTGGACCCATTCCATCAGTTCCATGTCCTTATGTTGAGGACTCCAGAGCTGGACACAATACTCCAGGTGAGGTCTCAGAAGAGCACAGTAGAGGGGCAGAATCACCTCCCTCGACCTGCTGGCCACACTCCTTTTGATGCATCCCAGGATGCAGTTGGCCTTCTGGGTTGCAAGCACACATTGTTGGCTCATGTCGAGCTTGTCATCCACCAGCTCCCCTAAGTCCTTCTCTGCAGAGCTGCTCTCTCTCACATCAGCTTTCACTCCTTCCTCTGGTGGCAAAATGCTGCTGCTCGAGATTTGATTTCCTCTCTTAATTCTGTTATCCCAGAGGCACTACCGCTGTCACTGATTGGCTTGGCCTTGGTCAGTAGCGGGTCTGGCCTTGAGCTGGCTGGTATCAGCTCTGTCAGACCTAAGATAAGCTTCTAGCAGAAGCCACCCCTGAAGCACTGCCCCCCCTTCCCCAAACCTTGCTGCACAAACCCAAAACAATGGAGCAAACATGGAAAGATATGAACAGAGGTTACGTCATCTAGTTTTTATATGATACTTAGAGATGTGGTAGCTATACACAATGTATGAATTAAAAAAAAACCATTCTGGACAAGCATCTTATGTGATACTTTCCTGCATAAAATGACAGTTGACAAAATACGTTAAAGACGGGAGTAAAGATAAACAAAACAATAAACCAAGGTAAAAAAGTAAAATGGGGTTGTGCTTGAGCCAAGAGGCCACAAAATTTACACCCTGGCAGTCTGATAAAAGAGGTGATTTCTGTTGTCTGCAGTTAACTATCCAGAAAGCTTTACTACTTCCCATGTGATTTCAGTCCCTGGCTTTACAGAAGTTAGGGTGACTAAAGTATTTGATTGTGTGCCACTTGCATGTTGTCGTTTTCAGAAGAACAAAGGTTACACACATTCCTATACCTTCTTTAATATCAGCACTAGAAGGTGTGCAAGCTTCTGCATCATCACAAGGAAATTCTCTTTTTAAAGTAAACAAACAAATAAATAAAAGATATCTCAGTATATCTTTAGGGAAAACCTTTCAAAGCACCTAATCACTGAATCCCCATCTGGTACATCACAGGTGTTCTGTGAGTAAAATGAGGATTACATTGTCTAGGACATCCTAAACAATATATTTCACAAACTCAAAAATTAGTTTCATTTTACCATATGGGCTTTTTTTTTTCTTTTTTTTACTGGCATAGATTTTGTTAAAAGTAGCATTGTAAACACCATGTAAAATGATAACTTGGCAATTACATTAATATTGAACTTTTTGGACAGTGTGTTTAATCCTAGTAGTACATGTATATTATTCAAAGAATTTTGCCAGAATTATTTAAACAAGAGGTTGGGGAAAAGAAGATATAAGTACTTTATTCATCCTTTTAAAAATAAAGGTTTGTTTTGGCTTTTTTTTCCATGCACAAGTGAATAAACTTGATCTGATTTGATTTCCTAACATACGTTGCTGCATTGCACTTTTCTTGTACTCTCATATGGACTTTTTAAAATCCTATATTAAAATATCAAATATTTTGAGCACTATAGGCTGAATATCATTTCCATACCTCTTACATCCCTGAGCACATTTATGTTATTGTTAGGTTCACTGAAAATTGATTCTTGGTATAATACTCATCTAAAATATATTACATATAATTCCTCTCCTGGGCACTTTGAAAGAATTCATATCACCATACTATAATATAGTTTTTAACTTCTCCTTTAACAAAGAACAAAGAAAGAATCAATTGTTTTGCTGTAGCAAGCTTTTTTTTCCTGGTTCTTAAACAACAACAATACTTTTCATGCTGTAATTTCCTGCACTGAAATGTTCTCTTTCAACATTCTAACCATAATTCCTAAGCTCCTCCTTCAGGTGGTGTAGAGCCAAAAAGGCCCTGAAACTTCCTTAGGTCAGCTTTGTGAGACTGAGGATGGAGTACCTCAGACAGGCTTTTACTGCCTAGTATTACTGCTATAGCATCTGTAGAGTTTCTGAAATGTATACAACACTTATACATTGAACTATAACTTCTTCCATAATGTCTTGAAATAACAAAATGCCTTATAAATAAGTTTTCTTGAGCAATGTAGAGTCATTCTCAAAAAGAAAAGAAAACCTGAACAGAACCAGTATATGTACCCTTCTATAAAACCCTCAAAACTTATACCCAGATAGAAAAAGACTTTAGAAATAACTATTTTATGAGAGGGTCAGAAACACATATAATCCACCTCCTGGGGTGTTTTGTAAAAGCTGATTATTTGAATTCCTGAATAACTGTTTTCAGCACTAAGCTGTTGTTTAAAAAAATACTTTCAAGAAAAATATCAATGGCACTGCATCAGTGGTTTTGAGGGAAATTCTTGTGATTACAATGCTTTGAGCTTTAATTCAGTGGTTTCTTAATGTGGTACGTGAGTTTAGAATGTACTTGCCAGATTGCGTTCTTCCAGGGACTGTACAAACAGTTATATAAGAGATATGCAATTATGCATTCAGCCCAGACAGGACAGCCAAGAGTGATGAAGATTTCATTTCACTGCAGTGTAGCCAGTTACGTTTACTTTCCGGTGAAAGTCTGCTAGGGGCTCTTGGCAACATTAAGTGGATTGGGAGGGCTTTAATTAGACCAAGGCAGAATGTATCAAGGTTACAATCTAAGCACTTTAAGTGCTCTTTTGGATCTCACTGTAGAACCATCAGAATTGTACCAAAATTAATACAAGGAAACAATACAATATATCAATCGTGAAGTCTGACTGTGATCAAATACTTAAGCATCGGTATTTACGTTAGCTTATGTTAATTTCCAAAATGGGAAATATCTTTTAAAAGCTGATATGCTCTATTTCCACCTGTTAAAGTCTGTTAGAGAAATAAGTTTTGTGGTTATTTAGGGTTTTGTTTGTTGGTTTTGGGGGTTTTTAATTATGTCTTTCTTGGGAACATTTATAGATACTCAGCTACTGTATATACTGTACAGTACCTTCATTATTGCCCCACTACAGAACACACTCAAAGTTTGTTGAGCTTTAAGTATTAGTCTCATAGAGAGATATGTTTTCATCAACAATTCATGACTTTAAAATGAAACTGAAGGGAAGAAATAGGAATTAAGTCAAATAGAAAGTCACTTCCATTATATTTTCATTATGTGGTTTGGCTAAGGAAAATTGGACTAGAATTCACATCTTGCCCCAGAAGAATAATTTCATTCCTTGTACCGAGTAAAGTGCCCGCTGAGTTAAGTTTCTATTACTGTAGCCATGGCAATTCCTGTTACAATGATCCAGCAAAATGGAATCCTCTCCTAAATACCATTTCCTTAGAGAAAATAAGCAGTTAAACAAAACCAAAAGAATATTTATACTGTCTATTATAATTAGATCTAAACTTAGAATTTTCTTCTTTGATAACTTCTACCTGTGAATATATCTTTCTGTGAGGTTCTATGATTTTTTTATGTAAGATCAGCAGAAGGTGTTGAAAGCAACATTACATACAAAGGAAATAGCATAATGATGATCAGAAACAGTCAGGCTGCTAACTGATGGTTGTTCTAAGCCTGACAGGGTCATAGGAAGGAAAGATCTCAGACATGAACATCATGTCAGCATGTCATTATGCCTGTACTAGCGTAACCTTGGCAATAATAGGTCTGCCCTACAAAGGGAGCTACAATACATACATGTTTTATGTGAAAGGAGAGATTGATGATGAACCAGAGAAATTAACAGAAAATTATTATTTTTAATAACCTGGTACATTAACATGAGACCAAATCTAATCTCATATATATGGAGAAAAAAAAAGTCTTTCTGGTATTTCAGTCAGGGTGCAACTATGGATTATATTTTTTAAAGTATTTATACTATGAAATTGCTCACTCATGTACCAAATACAATGGTTTTCAAAACTTGTAAACACGTAGGTTTTTTTCATGAGCACAGAATCACGTGTAGACGTGTAGAATCTCCTATTGCATTCATCCATCTTCACAAATTTAGAGTTAAGAGTCAGAAAAAAAGTCCAACACAGCACTTTGGAAGAAAAATTACAGTCTCTTATAAAACATAGTGGGTCTACATTGAAAAAAGTAAATTATATGCCTTCAAATATTGGCAGAATATTTGTATCATCAATGTACCTTTCTAATTAGTAAACTGTATATTAAAGAATGGCACTTCTGTCACCATTGTTGCTCTTCAATCTTTAGTGTCTCAGTTATGATTGGCAATGAGTGAATGTTTTCACTACTTCCAAACAAATTTATTTTCTCCTGGAATGTTTATTGATTAAAGTAATGGAAAATACCCATACTTGTTGAAAGGTAAAATCAGAAACTTTGTTTAACCTCATATTAAGTTAAATGGTTCATTTTTACATGTGGTTTGTTGTTGTTGTTTTTTTTCCCCAGGAATTTTACAGTTGTTAATTCAAAAATCATTGTTGTTACTATACGACCCGAACCCAAAACTACAGATTCTTTCTTGGAAATAGAACTGGCTCATCTGTCTAATGTAAGTACAAGGGTAGTTGATATGCTCCTCACAGACAATTTATTATATCGTATGAGAGAAATATGTGTGTCTGTTGGAACTATCAGGTAATAAAACCCAGTTTAACAGCAAAAACTTAAGACCAGGGACAGTCTAATGTACTTCAAAGGGAATATGTACTTGTTTCATGCATGTGTATATGCAAAACAAAATTAATTGCTGTTCCATGAGTTTTAAGCTTTCTTTTAAATGTCAATTTCTACCAAAAACTCTCCATAATATCAATACTGCTTTGATAGTACAATTGAAAAAGTAGCATTGTGCTGAATGCTTAACCTTTTTCATCCCTGCATAGGATATATATGTACATAGTTCACCAGGCCTTTTCTTCTTCCCTTTCATTAATTTATACTCAAAAGCCAGGTTTTACCTAACCTGTTGTAGCAGAATTTGAAAAAAATTCTCTGTTTCTAATTTAGCCTACAATTCTTATAAATGTTTGAGGTGGTTTTGTGCAATTATATTTAATTCTGTATTTTTCAGCCTTTAATCTCATATTAAAAGAGTTTCATATCAGGAAAAGAAAAGGATTGTTTGTCTAGCTACATTAAAAATATTAAGTTTTTCTTTCTGTTGTCAATAATCTCCCAGCAGTCACAGGGTAAATAAGATATCTTTTGTGGGAAATTTTTGTCATGTACAATATTGAGGAAATAATGTTCAATAGCAAGCATGGGAGTAATTTACATGAAGGCATGGCATATAAACTCTTTATGTTACCAAGAGTTAAAGTTTACTTTAAATAAAGTAATAAAGAGACAATTAGAAGAGATATAGCTACTAGTAAATTAGTAGATAGCATTGTTATGCCAAGCACTGCACAGCTATAATTTTTTGTTATGAACAGTTGTGCATATGGTCATATAGGTACAAGTCAGCTGAAGGAGTTCCAAATGTTTTGGTCAGTAGTATCTCTGGGCAAAAGCACGAAGAACACCCTTTGAACTCTTTGTTTTACATTTCACTCGAGGTTAGAAGCAGCCAAACATTTTGCCATCAGTGGTCATTATGACCCACCATTCAATTCCCAGAAAATTGATATTACAAAGAACACCTCACTGACATTTACTGCAGAATCAAACAGGGAAAAAAGAAAGGAATAGAGGAATATAAACTGAGCTTGTTGCCCCAAAAGTGCAGTCATTACCTGGTGCGCAGTACACCAATATGAACACAGAGCAGAGGTATTTGATTTATTCCATGTCTCTGCAGAGATGGGTCCACAAAGCTAGCCCGCTACACCCGTCATTTACAACCTAGTTATCTTGTTACAGAATTGGAAAAACCCACCTAAAGTTACACTAATTGGTTAGTAATTACTGCCTCAGCTACTATTGGTCAAGCATATTGAAATTATCAGGCATGCTCATTGAAGGGCGGGGTGGGGTGTCATTTGTATATCCTTGAATTGGGTGGGTGGTTGCAATCTCCCCCCTGCCACCAGTTTTTGTTGACTTCAGGCCTCTCTGGCATTGCCCCAGCTCTGGAACCTGCTGGGGTGGGATGTTCCCTCTTTATCAGCCTTTCAGCCCTTCTTCAAGGCCACTTTTTAGCAAAGGGTGTTTTTTATCAGTCCTTCTGGCCTTCTTCAAAAGCAGGGTTGTTAGCAAAGCAAGTTAGTATATTTAACCCAGAACTAAACAGTGTCTAAGCACTAACCCAAACACCTTTCTGTCCCTGTGAAGTGGAAAAATTCCACTTTATAGATATCAAGCTGTCTTCTTTACCTTTCAATAAGTTCAGAAGTTTATTAATCCTACTATTTTACTAAGATCATTATTAGTAAGAATTTATAATATTTCTCAAAGTTAGATTTTAATTTCCATTTTTTAGTAAAGATTGCAGATAAGGAATATTGAAATATGACTTCTGTATTTTGAAATTAGAATTACTACTTGCAGTCTGGGTAGAAGCTTAAAAAAAGATTGTTAATATGTTGGTCATATGCTAGAAAAGAAATTTTTTAATTAAAAGAAAATTAATATTAGTTAGCAACATGTCAGCATTGAAAATACCTATAAGAGAAACACAAGCTATTAAACAAGCACAACGCAAGGAAGGTTAGACTAACAAAAGGTTGAACTGCTGTCCTCACAAGATGACATTATAGAAAATTCTTAGGGACTTTTTTCATCTTTTTTTCTTTTTTTTTTTTTTTTTAAATCCATCCCTCTGTGTAATTTACAGAACAGGTTTTTGCCAAGTTTCAAAATCCTGGAAATTAAATGTAACTTCATTGTTACAAATGGTCAGATTAGAAACACTGACTGTCACCTTCGTTTGTCAACCTTTCAGTAACAGAATATTAATGACTGTTGTATTAGCTCATGTCTTGAGAGGGCGAAAATACAATAACCTTGCCAGAAGATATCAAAGCCTTTTTTTTTTTTTTTCCTTTGGCTCATTTTTTGTCCCATAATTTAATCCAGAGAAGCCTCAAGTGCTTGGAACGAATATCCAATCTTTGAATTGGATTTACTGTGGTGGTTTGACCCTGGCTGGAGGCCAGATGACCACCAAAGTCAGTCTATCACTCTTCTTTTCAGCTGGACAAGGGAGAAAATATATATTGAGGGACTTAGGAGTCGAGATAAGGACAGGGAGAGATCATTCCACAATGAGCATCACAGCCAAAACAGATTGAACACGGAATAAAGGAAACAAAACTGTCTAAATTATTACACTACACTACACACACAGTGAAACCAGACTTGGATGAGAGGTGCGACAAGATCTTAAAGCACCTCCCCCCACCCATCCCTTCTTAGCAGACTTCACCTTAGTCATGGCTTTGCTCCCTTCTTCCCGCACTTTGTGTCACAGGGTGAGGCAGGGAATGGGGGAGTGGGGGTTTCAGTCAGTTCCTCACAAGATGTTTTCCTTCTTGGCCAGGGTGGGGGGAGGCATTCCTCACCCTTCCCCTGCTGCACCGTGGGGTCCCACCCACAGGATACAGTCCTTCACCAACCTGTCCAATGTGAGTCCTTTACCATGGGGCTTCAGCTCTTCACCAGCTGCCCCAGCGTGGGTCACTGCTATGGGGTTCAGTCATATAGCATAGAATGCCTCTCAGTCTCTCAGGCCTAGACTGCTCCAGCCTGGTCCCATGGAGTCACAAGCCCTCCCCCCCGCCACCCCTGAAAACCTTCTATGTTAATATAAACAAAACACACCTTGATATTTCATTCTGAAAGCTCTTATATTTTATGTTCAAGGCTTAGCCTCCATAATGGGTCTTTGTTTTAAAGCACTAAGTCTGTAGATGCATAGAAATAAAAATACTATTTTGTAGCTTTGGATGTTTCTTGCCTTCAGACTGAATCTAATTCTAATCTTTTTTTCTGTAATTTTGTCAGCTGAAAAAAACCCTTTATTTTATTATAGGTCACATACATACAGTACTAATATGTCTTTAGCATTTGAACATTATGTATTAATGGTTCATAGATTAATCATGATGTCAAATAATTATGGAATAGAAAATAAAACAGACATTCTTTTTCATCTGATTTTTTCTTGTTATTTTTATTCTTTTCAAGCATTTGTTCTTGAAATGCTGCTCATTATTTAGTACAGTTTCTTTCCAAGTTGATTTAGTGACTAATTTTTAAGCAAATCTAGGGCTTGCGTACTAATATATAGGAGTATACCCACACATTTGTTCTTTTACCTTCCTAGTCATTGACTAAATTAAGTAGGTAAGAGATTATGAAAAAGGTGGGCAAATGTGATCATTTAATGAGTTTAGATGTTTAATTCAAATTAGCATTAAAATATTAATTTATTCAAAGTTTCTCACCATTGCTTCATTTTATATCGAAATTACCTAGTTTATTAATAAAAACCAAGGGATTATTTTTTGGAGGAGGTATAAATCACAATTATGTGTTCTGTTTGGAATAGAGCATGTCATTTGGATGTGCAGAAAAATTAACATATATTAAACAGATGACCACAGTGAGAATGTGGGTTGCAATGCATTATTATAGAGAACATGCTATTTGGTTTATGCACTGTGAACGGGATGATGAATGTGATCACATTTTCCCAGTTGTTTGATTAAAGAGACACCTAAGTAATCTTTTAAAAACTGCACATCTCAAACAAAATCCTGTTTGCTCTAGAGACAGTATGAACTTCCACCTTCTGACAGCACAGAAGTTTACTTCAATGACACTAAAGTAACGAGCCAGCAGTAGTGTAGAACATCAAGCTTTCAATAAGACTGAAAACCCTGGCTACAAAACACAGTTGGCACAGTGCTGCATAGCTGTCAAAGTTGCCAATCGCATCTTGAAAGTTCAGTTTTATATGCCAGGCAGAGATATATATACATATATACTCACACACATTTGTCTGCTTTTGAGATATCCAAGTACTGTGCTGTAGAGTATAAATCAATACTGCAACAGTCATAAACAGTAATGGACACGGTGGCTGCTTTCTTAGCTTCAGCTAAGTAATTAACTGGCAAGACCTGGGGTTAAAAATTTCTGCCCTCACAGAGCACAATGTCTGTTGGAGGTAGCTCTGCAACAGCAGTGTGAAGAGACATTGCCAGGAGGCCAGACCCAGAAAGACTGTGAAAAAGGGAGCAACAGCTTAAGAGTAAAGAAGAAACTGGGAAGACAGGTTCCTTGTGGTCCTTGCAGTGCTTGAATGGTGCTTGATCAGGATATCAAAAGAGGAAGAAGTTCTGAAAGGCTGCTGTGCCCTTGTGAGCAGCCACGCCTGGCACAGAATACCTTCACACAAAACTTTCTTAAAAAAGAGGAGTAACATTTAACTCACTTTCCATGTTTCTGCTTAATCTCTCATTAGTGACTGCAGTAGCCAAACATGCTCGCTCTTTTTTTTTCCCATTTGAATACAGTTCAAAGAGAGTGAAGTGTGTGATATGGCAGCAGAAGTTTTAATGCATCAGCTTTCTGCAGAGGCATTTGTTTCCTTCTATTTTCTAGATTTCTGTACAATGGACATTTTTTCTGGAAGTGTTTTTGTATTCTTTCTACTTGTACTATGGGAATAACAAGTATAAACTATATGGTATCTACTGCTAGGAAAGACAGGTCTCAGGTCTCAAATTTGCAATATCTTATTATAATAAAGCTATAGGAGTACTTTTTACTATGCATAAAGCTATAAGAGATTACAAGTAGAATTCCTTCACCAAATATTAAAATAGAAATTAATGTTCTTTATAAAATGACATTTTTAAAAAGTAGATTAGTTCTGCACCACCTCCCCCCGTTCCTAATTCTTATACTTCTAGGTCCTCTTCTATCAATGTATCAGAAAAATTGTTGACTAATGATGCAGAATCTTGTCTCTTAATGTCAATGTGCATGTTATCCAGTGCCCCCTGCCCTTTTCCCCTTCCTCTTTTTTATATTATAAATACTTCAGGGAATGGAACATCCTGTATTTATGTTTGTACAGTGCTATGTTAATATAAAGTGGCATAAGTATATGTTGGTTTAAAATATTTATACTCTAGTCATAAAATTCAATGCAGTCAGCAAAATACTGAAGTAGAGGATCAAATTTTCCCTAAATGCTTCTTTCACAAGCATCTTCAGAAGGACCTTTTTTATCTTTGACAAAAATGTGGATGGAATAATTTAAATATTTAATAGATTTTTACTTTGGAGGTTGCCATGGGGTTTTTTTTCTACAAATACAACACTTTCCAGAATAAAATATCAAGGTGTGTTTTGTTTACACAGAACTATCTATATCTACTCCACCAATACTGTTCATGAGAATTACGCTATAACACTGACATAATAAAATAACTTATTCCACTTTTTTCTTCAAATCACTTGAGATTTTGTTATTTTATTTATTCTGTATTTTATATCTAATTTGATGATATAGTTCTGACTCTTGGGAATATCCAATGTTTATGGTGAACAGGAATAGTTTCGCAGTTTTCAGCCCTTCAAGTACTTTTAAGTCAATCTGAGCTTTGATAAAGGAAAATTTATAAGATTAGGGACAAAACTTGAATTTTAATTTTGTCTCAACTCTTCATAGGCAGCAAAAAGACTTGTGTAATAATGAAAACATTTCCATTTCCCAAAACATTACCCACAGTTTAGTGATGTCTAATAAACCTAGATTCCCATCCTGTTCTAATAAAATCAGAAATCTTCTACTGTCTTTGGAGAGGTTGGAGCTGAGATTGTAAAGCTCAAGAAAAAAAAATACTTTGAACAAAAATATCTGCCGATAAAGGATCTAATTGACAAAAGGAGTTGGGTATTGATTATGGGCTCAGCTGAAATCCCAGACTCCAGACGTTTTGCCCAACATATGCCTACAATTTTTAAGGTATTACTGTTTTGGCATTTGAATTCCTGAGGGGCCTAAAGTTCTACTTCTAGACACACCGAGAAAAGTTTAGTCAAGTCAAGCGTTTTCACAAATTAGGCGTTATTTTATATTTCAATTCTATTAGCATACATCAAATAGACAAATTTGTGCTTACCTTATCTAAGAGAGAGAATACAGCACATACTCTGCTTTGAGTTTCAAATGCTTTTTAAATACTAAGAATTAATCTTAAGCTTTTGCAGTTTCAGTGGCATCAATTCAACCCAGTGCAAGCGCGATCTTGTAGGAGGAAACCCAAATAAATGTTTAGGTCAAGCATGACACTTTTTTTTATGTATGCCAGTAACTAATAGGATTGTTTCTTTTCTTCTTAGGGCACATTGAATCCCTACTGTGTGCTGTGGGATGATTCAAGAACGTAAGTGATGGATATTTGCTTCTATTAATATTGATGTACCTAACAGTATCATAGAATCATAGAGTCACGGAAAGGTTTTGGTTGGAAGGGACCTGAAAGACCATCTAGTTCAAACCCCACCTGCCATGGGCAGGGACACCCTCCACTAGACCAGGTTGCCCAAAGGCCCATTTAACCTGGCCTCAAACACTTTCAGGGACGGGGCAGCCATAGCTTCTCTGGGCAACCTATTCCAGTTCTTCACCAGCCTCATAGAGAAGAGTTTCTTCCTAATGTCTACTCTAAATCTACCTTTCTTCAGCTTAAAGTGTTACACTTTGTCTTATGCCCTTGGCCTCATATGACCTTAATGCCCTTATAACCAGACCCTCCCTTATAACCAGACGCTCTCCAGTTTTCCTGTAGACCCCTTTTAGGGACTAGAAGGCTGCTATAATATTTTCCCAGAGCCTTCTCTTCTCCAGGCTGAACAAGACCAACTCCCTCAGCCTGTCTTCATAGGAGAGATGCTCCAGCCCTCTGATAATTTTCATGGCCTTCATCTGGACTTGCTCCAACAGGTCCATGTCCTTTTTATGTTGGTGGCTCCAGAGCTGGGGAGGAACAACCGACTGTATCAGTACAGGCTGGGGGATGACCTGCTGGAAAAGAGCTCTGTGGAGAAGGACCTGGGGGTCCTGGTCGATGACAGGTTGACTATGAGCCAGCAGTGTGCACTGGTGGCTAAGAGAGCCAATGGGATCCTGGGATGCATCAGGAAGAGTGTGTCCAGCAGGTCGAAGGAAGTGATCCTCCCCTTCTACTCTGCGTTGGTCAGGCCCCACCTGGAGTACTGTGTCCTGTTCTGGGCTCCCTGGTATAAAAAAGACAGGGACCTTCTGGAGAGAGTCCAGAGAAGGGCGACAAAGTTGATTAGGGG
>VZTU01019495.1:0-48754 GCA_013400835.1 Zapornia atra | reverse complement strand
TTTTCAGTGGTCTGTGGGTACAGGACTAGGGGCAATGGCTGTAAGCTGGAGCACAGGAAGTTCCGCACCAACATGCGGAAGAACTTTTTCACAGTGAGGGTGACAGAGCCCTGGGACAGGCTGCCCAGGGAGGTGGTGGAGTCTCCTTCTCTGGAGATATTCAAGTCTCGTCTGGACGCCTATCTATGTAATATGAGATAGGGAGCCTGCTTTGGCAGGGGGGTTGGACCCGATGATCTCTTGAGGTCCCTTCCAACCCCTAAGATTCTGTGATTCTGTGATTCTGTGATTCTGTGATTCTGAATGCAGTACTCCATGTGGGCAGAGTAGAGGGAGACAATCACTTCCCTCCACTTGCTGGTCACACCAGTTTTGAAGCAGCCCAAGATAAATTTGGCTTTCTGGGTTTTGAGCACGCATTGTTGTGTCATGTTTAGCTTCTCATCCACCAAAATCCCCAAGTCCTTCTCCTCAGGGTTGCTCTCAATCCATTCTCCACTCACCCTGCAGTTGTGCTTGAGATTGCCCTGACCCATATGCAGGACTTCGCATTTGGCCTTGTTGAACTTCACAAGATTCACATGGGCCCACTTCTCCAGCCTGTTAAGGTCCCTCTGAATGATATCCCTCCCTTCCAGCATGTCAACCACACCACACAGCATGGTGCCATCAGCAAACTTGTTGAGGATGCACTCGATCCCACTGTCCACGTCATTGACAAAGATGTTAAACAGTGACAGTCTCAATACCAAACCCTGAGGAATACCCCTCATTCCTGTTAACTTTATATTTAAGTAGCTGGTCAGTAACCAGGTTGGTACCAGGGCAGGAAAAATCAGCTTTTCATAAAGTACTGGATTCTCCCGTCACTTGGCTTCCTTTCTGCAGCTATGTAATTGAAATATAATATCTCACCAGGAAGAGATTACTCACATAGTATTTTTAATCTGCCTTTTCAAGATTAAAATGAGGATGTCTAAGAACTGTAGTTCCTTGATGGTAGTTGCTGGGCAACAAGCGAGTGGGTAAGTGATCAGAGAACTAGGGAAGACTCCAGTTTCTCTTACTGCCGGGAGAAACGTAATTTTCAAGTGTGATACCCACAGAAATCTTCATTTTAGTTAGTGCAAATTTATATTATAGTTAGTAAATTAATAATTTTATACTGAACAGTGAAAGCTTGCTAGGGGTCTGCTACTTTTTTCACTGTGAGTCCCTTCTGTAGAAAAATTGAAAAGGTCACTGGAAAGAAGTAAAGCAGTAAAATCAATGTGCTTTAAATAAAATTCCCAGTTTATGCAGTTGTAATCTGCTGCATTAATATTTCTCAGTAAATCTCCCATTAAAATTGAGGTGAACTATGCTTAAATACAGATTATTTCAAGAAGGATCCCTATATGGTTGCCGTATTATTTGTTCTTAAGATGATGTTGTACTTCTTATCTGGGTATAGTATGTATGTCTTATAGTACAGTATTAGAAATTGTATGCCTGTGATGTTGTGAGTGCTTTTATCCTTGAGCTTGTGTTTACATCAGTACACAGATGGCTGAGAAAAAATGTTATAGCATAGAAATGAGAAACTTTGTACACAATACTAGGAATCACTACAAATACAAGTAGTACCAAGGTTTATGGCTCTGTGAAGGAATCATAACACAGTTATTTGCCAGCAAGATCATAATATTTCATTTCGGTAAAATATGTGGGATAAAGTACACGAAGGACTTGATACTGTGTATTATTATGTGCACATGGAATGCAGAATATTTGGAACATGTTATTTGTTTTCTCTTCAAGAAGTTTTTCTTATGCTGTAGTGGTCCAGTGCTTTATTTACCATTTTTTACATGTGTGATTTTAAGCACTGTGTATTGTGTAGAGCACATGCTCTGATTTCACTGCTGCAGTCCAGAATATCAAAGGCATGTTTGCCAAAGGAATTAGACTACCAACAAATTTAAAAAAAAAAAACAAAACCAAAACCAACACCAAAAAACACCAAACCATGCTGAGGGTTTAACGATCTGATTAAAAGATTTCATGCAGGTATTTAGGATGAATGTATGGAGCAATTGCAAACAAATGTATTTTGTGCTTGCCACTTGTTCTGCATGCACTTGTCTTAGTATTGTTTATAGAAAAGTTTATTTCTACGTATAAGTACTGGGTTCAGTGTGCTTCAGAATCTGGATGGAAAAGGGAATTTTTGAAACATCTAAAATTTACATAAAGCTTACATAGATTAGTCTGAAGTTTTGACAAAGAAACACATGCTTTTGGATTGTGAAGGGTGTCTTTCCTAATCATATAATTTCATATTAGCTACTGATGATGTTAAACTAATTGAAGATTGGAGACAGTCTTGGAGATTTATAGTTTTATATAAAGTGATATGAGCCATTCACAATAAGATATGATGTTATCATTAAGGTCTGCATGGACGCTGCTGTCATTTGTTTTACACCTATATGTGTTATTTTATAAGAATGTTACATTACCTTTTACCTGAGCGTGGAATATCAAGAGCAAAATTCTACTTTTTTCTTCCATCCTTAGAAAAAGATCCCTAATGTTAATTGTGGGAGCATTAGCACATAATTAGTGGGAGCATTGATTTATAATTTTATCTTTTTAATGTTGTGAGGTTTTTTGTTTCAGAATGTTTTGTTTGTATTTACTTAGGCATTGTTCAGAATTTGTATTCAGACACCCTGAGTTTTAAATTCTGAAAGCTGTATAAGGCCAAATTGGCTCTTATCATTTATCAATCTTAATAAATAAATTCATAGATCACTATAGAATTGGTTAGGTGCCTATGATGATGTTGGGTTCTTGGTAGATTGTTTTTCTTTTTTTTTTCCCCACTTTATTCTGTTTTAGGAATTAGCCACTCTCAGCAGCAGGCCACTATATTTCATAGATTAATAGCCTCTTCTACACTGCAAAAGCTGCAGAGCTGTACTGTACTTCCTTCCAAACTGGGTAGGTTTTGCATAACCAGGATTTGGCAAGCATTTTGGAATAAACCCAAGAAAAAGTAGCCTGCTTCTAGTTGAAGGTACTTAACTAATTGGTAGCCTATGCTGAGACAGGTGTTTTAAATTAAGTGCTTTTCAGATGAAAACTGTGTTTGCTTTTATCATCATCACACAGCCAGCAGTAACCTCTAATAGGTTTTGCAACCTTTTTAGCCACCTCTCCCACATCTGCATCTGTATGCATTGAAAGTTCACATTTTCCAAATGATACTTCCTCCACTGATCTTGTCAGCTTAATACTTCTCCAACAGCAGGGGCAGCTTAGTCTATCTCAGTTTTGACACTGATTGTCAGGAGATTGATTGATTGATCAAGATTTCCTGACATCCATCCTGCAAGAAAGCTCCGGTTCTGTGAGATGTTTGATCATAGAATCATTGAATGGCTTGGGTTGGAAAGGGCCTCAAAGACCACCTAGTTCCAACCCCCTTTCCATGGGCAAGGACACTCTCCAGTAGACCAGGTTGCCCAAAGTCCCATCCAACTTGGCCTTTAACACTTTGAGGGAGGGGGCAGCCACAGCTTCTCTGGGCAACCTGTTCTAGTGCTTCACCGCCCTCATACTGAAGAATTTTTTTCCTTATATCTAATCTAAATCTGCCCTCTTTTAGTTTAAAGTCATTACCCCTTGTCCTATTACTACAGCCCCTGAAAAAAAGAGTCCCTCTCCAGCTTTCCTGTAGGCCCCCCTTTAGGTGCTCACACCAGATCATCAAATGTATCCTACTGCTATTGCTGTCTGATGATTTGTTCATCCTAACTTTTTCAAAAGCAGGTTTAATCCATTCTTTCTGAGATTTGGTGATTCTTCCCCGTGATGGTATTTTATAAGGTTTTCCATTTCTCAAGCTGTGCCCTGTCCATAGGCAGCTATTCAAATGCACGTACAACATTTGGACAGTGCCACTAAAGAATAAAATATCATGTCATATATTATAGAGGGCAAAATCAAATCCAATAATTCAGTATTCTATTTCAGTTGATTTTGCCAAAATATGGAGCACATCTGTCTGTGTTTTTATGAGTTTGTGTGTTTCCTTTCATATTTCCAGCTTCCTTACCTGAAGCTGGTAGCATCAATGGTGGTGACTTCTCCACCCTCAGAAATCTAAGTGATATCTTTGTCCATTCATTTCAGAAAATGTATTCTAAATGTGGCCTTCAATAAAATCTCAGGATACTGAATGCTTCTCTTTTCAGTGCATGGGAAAAAGTGAAATATTTGTAATTGATGTTCTGATGAGAAAACACATTGTTCCTTAAACAAACCAAACAAAAACATCTTTTCTCTTTTGCATTGTCTGCAAAACTGTTAGTATTACATTAATTTCAGTGTCTCAGTCCATAAAGAGAAAGAAAAGAAGCTGGTCAGGTGCTGGGGCTGACTTTCCCACACCATGGAAGTGTTTTTAATGGTTTTAAGATGAAACAAAAATTCTGGAAGTTTTTCTCCTCTTACTCCTATCTTTCTGGAAAAGAAAATTTGGGAGAGAAGGACAGAAGAGTCAGCCTCCATCAGAAAGTAATCCAATGATTAGAGCATTTACCTGAGGACCTCAGGGACTGGTCTTCAATTTTGCCTTTACAGAAATTACTTGAGGAGTTTGAAACACACTTTTCAGCCTCACAGGAGTAGGCCATATCCGCTGAGCTCTTGGCTCCTTTGGAGTGTTACTCATGTGTCCTGCTGGAACTCTGCCATATTATTTAGGAAATAATCGTGGGTTGGGAAGCTGATTCCCACCACCTCTATATTTAATTTTACCACTCCTTCCACTTGTTTGTCAGCATACCACATTGAAATCTTAGCCATATCACCGTCTGGGTTTTTTCCTAGCACTGTTTTGCTTTATGTAAGCCTGGGCAAGGCTGTGTAAGCCTGGGGGATCAAACAATCCTTATATGCCTGCATACATTTCCATTTTAAAAATGCCATTTACTGTGGCTGTTTCATAGGCTGAATAGTTTTCTTGAACTCTGTTGCCTTCTCTCGTGCTTATATCTGTGATAGGTGACATAAAGGACTGTATGGAGCTCCAAGATCCATGAAAGTTTGGCCTGTCAGTTAGTAACTTTTCTCAGTGGACCCAGCCCCTGGACTCTTGAACCAGGGTGCAGAATTGAAACCACAGTAAGAGGCTGGAAGCTAAGTGCTGCAGGACTGAACATCACGAGCACCACCCTCATGTGCAACCCTCAGCAACACCATCACAATGAGGGTGTGGAGGGTGGAACAGAAATAGTGAGTCACTAGAAGGAGGTGACATCTCACATGAGAGTTTCAATAGTCACTGAGCGATTAGCAAAACAATGCAGCAGGTGTTCATTCTTTTAGAAGTATGTTGGATGTAACGTGGGCACATGTATTCTCCACAGGACAGTATCAGTGGTTGCTGGTGTGCTCCACAGCTGTACGTGCTGCAACATGACATCTCACAGCACTGGGTAAGGAAAGGGCTTTAGTGTTCTGGGGCTCTTTTCTGCCAGTTGCTGCAGAAGGATGTTATAACAGTATGACAGCATTTTATTTGTCCATATGTGTGCTCATAACAGCTTGTGCCTGCTGAATATACAGTTGGCAGAAGTACAATGCAATTAGCTGAAATTTTTAATATTGCAAGGATTTTGACCTGGTTCAGTTTTAGTTTAGGGCAAGTGGTAGGTCTGTTCTATTTTTTTTTTCACATTGCCATAAAAATTTACATTGACGATGGTTTAGATTTTCTACCCTGAAGCTATGTGAAGCTACGAATGCCTACATATGAGAAATAAGAAATTGTATAAATTTATATAACTTCAGGATTTCACTCCAGATATAACATCCTCCATTAAAAAGAGGGTTAAAAGAAGTCTACATTTACTTTTTTTTTTTTAAATTATCCCCTAGAACTTTTAATTCTTTTTCTACTATTGTCCCTGGATACAGTTGTGGAGAAATAGTCCATAAAGGATTTTGTTCAAAGAAAATAAAGAAGAGTCTGCCAGTTAATTGTGATTTTCTCACAGATTTCCCTGTGGGGCAGAATGATACTGAGCTTTATGATATAAGTTTGAATGCATACCAACAGAACAACTTTTGCATCTTTTCTAGCATTATGTTAAAAATGACAGGAAACATCAATCTGCTTTGTCTCTCTCCTCTCCGGTTTTTTTTCAAGCTACCATGATGGACCATTACAGTTATTCTTTGTTTAGCCTAGCTGTGCAAGCCTTTGAAAATATATTCTAGAGGAAATGTCTCAAGCTAATCATCAAAAAATTAGAATAACTTAAATCAGAATTTACTTCCAGAAATATGAATAGTAGCCTCCCCTTACTTTATATTACTTTAGAGTCAAATTTCTTTTGTTACCAGAAAGTTATTTGGGAAATATATTTTTCTATAAGTAGGAAAAAAATTGAAATACAAATAATACAAATAATAGAAACATAATTGAATACAAATAATTCATGTAAGCATAGTTTGGGAATATATGCCAGTTGAAACTGCTTCTTCCATCAACTTTGGTCAGACTTTTTGGTCCAGCTTTTCATTCAGACTTTGCTTCTTTGGTATTCTTCAAGGCAGAAAATTTTCTTTCCATGTTGGCTCCTATTCTTATGTTTGCGAATGTAATGGAAGGGTTAACATTAATGAACCTACTCAAAAGGTAAATGCCTTCTGGGTTACCTACATTTATGAATAACTTTCCATAATGGAACCTGCATAATAGCACACTGCATAATCTTCTGTCTTGCATAAAGAACTGAAAGACCCTACAGAATTGTACTCTTTTTCACTAAATCCATATGGAATGAAAAACCTGATCCAAACTCTGTTCAAGAAAATCAAAAGCCTTTGACTGATTTGAATCGGATCAGATCAAGGGACAATGTACTAACTGAGCCATGAAGGCCTAAGTTTATTTTTTTTTAAATTTACAAACCTCTAAGATTATACTGTAATGAAGTAGTACTTAATTCTGAAATGCATAGGTATTGTACAATATAAAATGGAGTGTCTTTATGTTGAAAAAGAGTCAGACCAAAATTTTCCATGCTTAAGTCATACACAAAATGAATCAGTATATATGGGAGGAATTTATAATTTAGTTCTCTTTTATAACACTGCTTTTCACTAACACCTACACGACAATGAACAGAGCTTACATGGCCTGCTGAGATTTATAGCAAAAAAGGGAAATCAAATTAATTCTTGTTAATAAGTTTGCTTTCTTTTTAATTTTTACTGGGTGATTAATCAACTCCATTTGTTGAGAACTCAATTGCTATTTATTGCCTTTATGTAAATGTAGATTTTTCTGAAACTAAAAATAGTGGTTTCTTGTAATATCAAGCAATTATAATTCTGAAATGTGAATAAAAAGAACTAGTGGTTGTATCTTGATAACCAAATTTAATGATTTGAGTTGGAATTCTGACAGATTTTTTAGTGTATAGTGAGGGCAGAAGATAATTAAGCAGTTTGGATAAACTTTAGAACAGAAACAAATTTGTGCTAATTTGTTTTTGTATCTATGTTTTCTGATAAATTCATGGATGTTACCAAGGCAAATAAAATGTGATCATTCTTTCCCTAGTAATAACTCACCATGAAATGCAGCAGATGGGATCTGTGAATCCAGCGTGGGGTTTGACTTGGACTGACTTTTATAGGGGAAAACAGTGTTCACCAAATCCAATACTGCTTCCAAAAGTACCATTATAGCACAATTACAACTGCAAGAGTTTATCAACCTTTCTCATTTATATCATCTAACTCTTAAAAATGTATTACACTTGTAGATTTAAAAGCTGCTTAACACAGAGGTGGGTATCATCCTCCCTGATTTACAGATACAGGAAACTATGTCATAATGAAAGCAAAGCTGTTTGTCCAAGGTTGTTCACCAAGCCCCAGTAGAGTTAGAGTTCCAAATTCCTGAGTCCTAATTTAATGCTCTCTAGCTGTTCTCAAAGCCAGTGCAATTTCCCTGCCATGCAGTTATCTAAAGTTTAAACAGTTTTTATAATGATATTTCTGTTTTTTCCTCATCCATTCTGCTGAGCTCATGACTGTTGCCTATCCTGGAGAATTTAACTTTGTTTATCCACCAAAAGTAATGCAGCAGCACTAAAAGTCCTTGTATTAAAATGAAATCTATTTGCATAACCAAAGAAGATGAAAAATCTGGGGAATATTGTTTATCCATGTGACAAGGAGCTGCGGGAAGTACCCTTCTGCCATTCTATCCTATTCCTTTGACAACAGGGGCACAGATCATGTGCATAAAAAGTAAATCATGTTGTGTAGCTTTACGAAGACATGTATTTGTTACTTTTAAACTGATTTGCAGTCAGTACAAAAAAGACAGAGCCATAACTGGTATAAATACACCTACTTTTAGTACAATGATGAGAAGAATATAATTCAAGGCATTTTTGAGCATGTGCAGAACTTTACTTCCAAATGCATGGATCTAAACCTGATTGAAGTTTCCTGAATTAATAACTCTTCTCTCTGATAAATGAAATATTATGTAATTCATTGAAGTCTAGTCTGTCTGCTAAAACTGTAAAACTCTATCAAAAATAGTCAAACACTGCCATGTTTATCAAGTGTTGTCATAAGTATACACCTTTAATGCTGTATCAGCATCTCACTGATCTCACAGGTATCTTTACACGTAATTAATCTTTTGCTGAATCTCCGTGCCATAGTTAAACATTAGCAGATTCAGCTAAATCTCTTCCTGGACCAGTCACTAGAGGGAAGCAGAGACCTTCACGTGCCTATCCATGACGTCAATCAATGTCTGTGTCCTCACTGTCAAAATCTGGTCGGTATTCAATCTAAAATTTTGAAAAAGGCCTGTTTGGTGGGAAGCCAACTTTAAAAAAAAAAAAAAAAAAGAGCCAAAGCCCCACACACCAAAAAAACCCCAAACTTAACAAAACCTCCACAACCATTGTACTTAAAAAATAGTTATTTTTATTAATTGTTTTGAAAATTGTAATCCAGACAAGAAGCTCAGCACATAAAGATGCATTTAAGACTATTTCTTTGAAGTATCCCAATATTCAGAAAAAATGCACTGAAGTGATGGTAGCATAGTATCTATGATCTTGTATCATTTATGTGTGGAAAAAACTAAGATAAAATATACCAGTTGCTTGACATCTTTTTGTTGATCCTTCCTTAGTTATCCATGCTTCTATTCTGTAGTGTTTTGTCTGTGGTACTCTGAATCTCATCCTGTATAGACAATACTTAAGTGTTTACCAGGTAAACAACTCATGAGAGCATCAAGTCATTAAACAAGGACATTTCCACACAGAGAAAATGTAAACTATATATGAACTTATATTTACCTTTCAATTTATGAGGCACTATATGTGGGGTAGGTTTACCATATACTATGTTTTTACTGTATTTAGTTCAGCCCTGTTGTTTTTACTGAGAGGAACTTTTATTAAGCCTCAGCTATACAGGATAGCCAGACCTTAATGAGAGTAATGCAAATGTATATTAGGATCTAAACAGGTTTAAATGGAAGGTAATATGCTACAGCCTCAAGCAAAGCGTTTTCATGAAAAAAACCCTGTTGTGTTGAATAGCTGCTAGATTATGGCTGAATAGATTTTTAGCTGAAAGGATGGTGTATTTGTGATGATTTTTTAATGTTATCATCATCTTCCCTGATAATGTTGAGTAAGAGATTTCTTGCCTAGCTAGTTAACTATATGTAATACACATATGCATTCAAGGGCGTATGCTGGGAATAACAGCCTGAAATCCAAGTTATTATTCTAAGCAAAGGAGAATATAATTCTAAATTTCACAGGGTATGGTTATGAATTCCAGTGCTGCATGTTATCCTAATGATACAGTTTCTGGTGGTTGTCTTCTCTGTTCCATCTTCCCACAACTCTATGCTTGTCTTTTAAATTCCAGCATCATAGAATCATCAAGGTTGGAAAAGACCTTCAAGATAATCAAATCCAATCACGAGTCCTATACCACCATAACCACTAAACCATCCCCTGAAGGGCATCTACCCATTTTTTAAACACGCTCGGGGACAGTGACTTCACCACCTCCCTGGGCAGCCTGTTCCAGTGCTTCTCCACTCTTGCTGGAGAAATTTTTCCTAATATCCACTCTGAACTTCTCTGGTGCAACTTGAGACCATTTCCTCTTGTCTCATCACTAGTCACTAGGGAGAAGAGGCTAAAACCCTCCTCACTACAACCTTCTTTCAGGTAGCTGTAGAAAGTGATAAGGTCTCCCTTCAGCCTCCTCTTCTCCAGGCTGAACAGCCCCAGCTCTCTCAGTCTCAAAAATATCTTAGTAATGTATCTTTGCATATATTAAAAGCATTAATTAAAATGCCATCACGTTACTATCTTTCCATTACTTAACATAAATATGTTCCTGATGTCAAGTTTACCCATAGATCTATTGAAGGCCCAGGCTTAAACATCATGCCAGACTGAGACCATAGATTCAGAAACTTTCAACAAGTATTGGCACAAATCCAGGAGTGATTCCATCAACTTGAGTGACAGTATTTAAGGGTTTGCCTATATTGACATATAGAGCAAAACAGAACCAGCAAATCAAAGCAAGATCACTCCTTACAACAAATTTGATATATTTGTATGCTTAGCCTGTAAGGAGTACATTATTTTAACCAGACTTAAAACTAAATCCTTTAGGTGTGTACGACTGCATGATTGCAATTTTGACTGCAATATAAATCTATTTGATGTCTTGAATACAAGAGAGAGGCAGTAGTATTCAGGAGAGAGCCTAATCTCTTTTTAAGCAGATTATACTTTAAAGGTTGTAGCATGTACAAGAAAAAGTCAATAGCATCTTTTTCTATGCACGTTACTCATCTTCATCCCATTCTTCCCCTTCTTTCTCCCTTTTCTTCTAAGTGGACAGTCAAACATCTGGTGTTTTAGGTACACAAAGTGTGTGTGCACTCACATACATGCTTCATCATTTCATGTACACAGAGATTAAACTCTTTGAAGAAGAAGGCATATAAAACACCACCACCCCTAGAAATACAACTGAAAATATGAAACATTATTTTCTTTATTGTACTACACAGCAAGGCATGCTCTGCATAGTGCAGTATATATTTATCTGATGTCAGATTCTACATGCTCTTAATATTATTTATATTAGATAACATATACCAATCTTAAGTTAGATAACATAAACCTTAATGTGAATGACATTGTATTTTCTTCATTATAATTGGAGAAATGCTGTACTCAATTTATTAAAACCATGTGTTTTTCTCTCTCTCTTATTCCTTACTTTCCCTGTACTGAGTAAATGTTTTGTTTTTCATCTGAAGCAGACCGATCTGTTCTCATATTTTTGTAAATTATTTACACAAGAAAACCCTGATAAGACACAAACTTCTTCTCCATAGAGGTTTTTCCAGTAAAGAGAATAATTTTCATTATAGCCAAGGAAAATATTCAGGTGTCTAAGTATCATAGTGATTGCTTTAGCCAAAATTAGACACCAAGGTGCTTTTACATCCATAAACCTGTGACCTAGCCACTAGAATTACTCATCTTTCTTTAGCCTTGCAAATGTCTAGCACTTGTAGAAGAATTCATGTGGTACTGGATTCACACTCACCATCCTCCAAAAATAGTAACATCTCTTGTGTGGCATTTTAAGGATCCAGGAAAGACTAGTGTGTAGGTGCACAACCCTCTAAGAGTGATGATGAAAGTTGAATTCCCAGACAAAAAACATCTTAATCTCAGGAGAACACAAAAGCTGCTTGTTCAGACATTTGTGGGAAAGAACCAGGGAAGACTGGGAGTGAGGTGAGAATGTATTTTCCTACACATTCTGCTGTGTACGTGTTTTCTAGATATACTGGGCATCCTATTTTAGAGATACTCTTCTTTTACAACCTCTCTGTGCTGCTGCCAGCTTAAATTGTTACCCAAACATAATTTTATAACCTACACAACTGTTTTTCCTTTTAGTTTGTCTAGACCTTTAAATTTTCAATTTATTTTGATTAATGCAATCATTTCTGAGAAAACTTGTATCACAGAAGCCAAGGAAGACCCAGGTCAGTGCTTTGGGGATGTGCATAAATTCTTGATATTATTTGTATAGATCATCAGTAGCCAACTTTACAGCTGTTGTTTGTAATACTTCCCCTTCTGGAGGTTGGTTTTTTGTTTTAAGATGAGGCATTTTACAAATGCAAGCTGATAGAAATGTGAGAATATCTTATTGACATGAGAAAAGATTCAAGCACTCTTTTTGTAATATTTACTTCAAGTGTCAAAATTAAGCATAGAGGCCTGAAACATAAGCCGTTGAATGCAGCAGGATGATTTATTGTCCTTAAACTTGGTGTCAAAATGTCCTGGACAGCCAAGTGAGAGGTAAGAAGTAAGTGACTCACAGCAACTAAATAAGACCCTTTCCTTTAACCAGACTAAGCCAGAAATCTGCACAGAACTAGGAAACTGGACACAACTGATACGTAAATATGTTTGAATAGGCCCTAGAATGAAGAGTTAACATTAAAGACTCCATTTGGATACCTTAATTCAGACGAGTAGAACAATTTCAGGATGGATCTGCAGGAGACAGAAGTAACCTATTCCCTTCAAAGCAGGTGAAGCCAAAGACACCATAAGACATCTCTGGTAGTGCTGTATGAAATCAATTGCTAATTGCAGAATTAACTGCAAAATTAAGGAAATTAGAATACTCAAATGTGTCTGTGCTAGTGCCACGGTCATTGGGTACCTACCACAGGTGTTCTCTGGGCTCTTTAGCCTGTATTGGCAAGACCACCATTGACTATAAGAAGCTTAGACACCTTGCATACATATAGGTATCTAAATTTAGAACTTTCAATATCAAATCAAATCCTGCCTTGTGTTTGAATTTCTACCTCAGGATATGGATTGCCAGATTATGTCATTGGAGTAACACATCCTTAATAAAGACATGAGGACAACCTTTTCCAAAATAAGTCTTTGTGGAATACTAGGGGTTCTAAGTCCTTTTCACTTTTTATTTCCAGGAGATACCCCTGAGCATCAGACTATAAACAATAATCTCATAGAGCTCCTTTATTTGCAAGGATGTGTTCTTGGAAACATTTTCATACTTTGTAAATTCATCGTTAAGTTCATAGTGACAATCAGTGACTCCATAGAGGAAATATCCTCCAATGGCAATATAAAAGATATCAGAATCTTGTCAGATGTCAGACAAGGCATTCACTAAAGTTAATATTGGAAATGTAAACATAAATTGATAGCATTTTTAATGAAATAAAATTAGAAATGTGCCCTCATTGGGACTAAGAAATGTTTTGAGACAGTGAAAATCAGAGGTTAATGAAAAGTATTACCTTGTCTTCTTATATCTTGAGTAAGGTAATAAAAAAGGGTATTTGTGATCCTACAAGTTTGACTATGCTTACAAAACTACTATGGAGGCATTTTCTGCCTTCTTTACAAGCTTACTTTTGAAGTAAAAGAACTTTAATATATCATCAGCCTTCCATTGAATCATCATAGTTACCAAGCAGAGATTACACTGAAGATAGTAAGTGGTAAATGGTCAATCCATTCTCATGACAATAGCTCTAATGAGAAACCAAAATGATCTGATATTTAACTTTTTTAGCATTTTGAAAACCATAACCTTGCTTAATTTTGAAAATGCCATAATTGGTATTAAAAAGACTTTTCAGTATGTACTTAAAAACAGTATGTACTTAAAAACAGGTCCAAGATTTCAAATGTGTAACAAGTCTTTTTTTTTTTCTAAATTCAGCACAACATTTTGTGTGTGGTTTTAAGCAGTTCTGGTTTTCAGTTTTCAATTTCTGTCATAAATGCATGTACCATTTATCAGTTTAAACAGGCAAAGAATCATCAGGCTGACCCTCCTGGCTATATGGTTCCTCTGCCATATTTTCTTAATAATGAGGAGGTGTGAAATTTATGAAGCAGAAAATCTAGTCTCATTCTACATAGTAACACAAATAAAGAACACAAAGCTCTCATGATTTATTAATACCAATTGTATCTCAGTGCTTTTCATTGCTTAAATCAGTTCCTAAAGGCTAAAATCCCAGAAATAACCTTTCCACTATCTTTCTTAATTGTAATGGGTGATGTATTCTAAAACTTAAAAGCTAGAACCGAATAGTTTGCATCACACTGCCCTTTCCCCTATCCACTGATCTGGCACCTTTATTTTCTCATACACTGAAATTAATTTAACAAGACAGATAGCATTCACACATACAAAGTAGAACCCATTTCAGTGCAAACACCCTTGTTGCAGGGATTACCTTAGTCAGTGGACAGGACTACAGAGCAAGAAAACTAATTAACAATAAAACATTATCAGAAGCATTAGAACAAGACATTTGTGAATTGTGTCTTATAAATATTCAAAACCTGTTTTTCTGTACCATGCACTGAATAATTCCACATGCTATCAAGTTTGAGTTTTGCTTGCTCTCAATTCTCCCTTAAATCTCATTTTTTTAGCCTTCTCAGTATGCTGTACAGGACATAAATTCTGATCATTGTTAAATCACACTCTTTTTTTATTACATTTTATGCAGTCTTTCCAGAAGGATGTGTAAAAATAATGAAATTTTAGTCTGAGGGATGTTTTGCCCTTTACAGTAATGTAATCAGTGAAATGTGTGGAAACTCCCAAGCAGTTACTTGAGTTGTAAAAAGGCAATGAATAACATAAGGATTGTATTTATTTCCAGGAAAAAAATGTTCTTGTTAACAAATAATTCAATGTTACTTATTTTGCTCTTGTCCACACAATCAGTTAACTTAGAAATAACCATCTAAAGTTAGTTTTACTTCAGCCTATATGCTTTTTTCCCCTCAATCTTTTGAGATGTTTGCATATAAAGTAATTTTTAAATACTAAAGATCATGCACTTTGTGCTTTCAGTTTGGTCTCCAGCTGGGTTAAAAAGCTAGAATTTTTACAATATATGATGTTAATGACACTTGTTAATTTTTTTATCATCTATGAGAAGTATGGATTAGCTTCTATTGCTAATTTTTAGTGGAAAAATATAAAAAATTTTTTAAAAGTTTAAAAAATACAGCAAAATGCTGTATAGTAAGTATTCAAGTTGGTTATATAAGTAGGTTCGTTATCTTCAATCTATGTGAATTTATTTTATATCTTCACATTAAATGAGCTTGCCTGTCAAATTATTGGCACCGTTTGTCTCCCTAAATTGAAGTTCTTACTTTGCTGAACTGCAGTCTCTTTAATATTTATCTGCTGAAAGAAAACGTCGGTAGGTGGTTAAAAAGGTGACAACATAACTGTAGCTAAAGTTTAAAAGAAAAACTACATTTAATACCAAAAGTATTCCTGTCTTAAAAAGTACATCTCAAGTAAGGACAGCGAGCAATGATGCCATGCAAAAGGCTGAGAATCTAAACCTTCATGAGCAATCCATTTATGGTTATAAAGAAGTAGTTTTAATTTTGGATATTGTAACTGAGATCTTATATTGCAGGAAAAAAATATATCTGATAGTCTTACTGACTAGCAAAGTCTTCATTTTCTGTTTTACTTGAATATTTCCTTCCTCACTAAAACTACAGAAGAGACATTTAAAAGCCCTTGAACAAAACCTAAATTAATCAACAGATAGAGTTGAGAATTTAATACTCTGAAACCCCTTGGTCAAATAAGGCCAATAGAGACACAGCACGTTTCTGAAAAGAGACCGCATCAGAATGGCATTATAGAATCATAGAATCTTTAAGGTTGGAAAAGTTCATGAAGTCCAGTGTCAGCCTAACACCGCCATGTCTACTAAACCATCTCCCAAAGTGCCACAACTACACCCTTTTTTAACACCTCCAGGGATGGTGACTCCACCAACTCTCTGGGCAGCCTGTTCCAATGCCTGACCACTCTTGCGGTGACGAAATGTTTCCTAATACCTAACCTTATGGAGTGTCATACTTTATTTAAGTGACTTTTATTGAACTTTGGATGCAATTTTGACTAAAAACAAAAAACAGACAACCTATTCTTGCTGTAAATCGTCAGTCAGATACTTGAAATTGAAGCTGTGTTCTTTCTGCCTATCAGTAATCCTTCCCATTGGAGGAAACTGCTTATACTGGGACACCTTATTGAAGCCTTCCAGTCCCTAAAGGGGGCCTAGAGGAAAGCTGGAGAGGGACTCATTATCAGGGAGTATAGCAATAGGACAAAGGGTGATGGGTTTAAAGTATAAGAGGCTAGGTTTAGATTAACTATTAGGAAGAAATTGTTTACTGTGAGGGTGGTGAAGCACTGGAACAGGATGCCCAGAGAACCTGTGGCTGCCCCCTCCCTGTCAGTGTTCAAGGTCAGGTTCAACCTGGTCTAGTGGAGGGCATCCCTGCCCATGACAGAGTGGTTGGAACTTGATGACCTCTGAGGTCCCTTCCAACCCAAACCATTTTGTGATTCTATGATTTTGTAATACTGGTAAAGATGCATCAGAGGTGTGTGTCATGTCATGATTCCTCTTGTACTGAAGTTGCACGTTTTATCTAATTCATTCTCCCTAGTCATAAGACATCTGTGATGCTAAAAGAAGTATTGCTGCTAAGATGATACTGTTATCCTAACCCATATTGGCATAGTTAATAGAATCAAAGTTTTAAAAGGGGAAATAATTGCTACTTTAAAAATGACAAATCTGAAGCCCAGATATGTTTGTTTGACTTCCACAGCAGACAAAAAGAAAGGAGAGGGCAGAGGTGGATGTTGAACCCACAACTGAGTCCATGTGAACTCCCATGAGTTCTTTATTGCTGAATATTTAAGTCCCTGAAACGTGATTCCCACGCCTTCCAGGAAAGAGGCATCATCATTTGGTTAGGATTGGTCACCCTGTTTGTCATTTTCTGGCCCTATGAATTACATCTTTATACCCAGACTGTGGAACAATTTAACAGGTTGCAAAGAGATTATTAGATTATGGTTGCTTAAACACACATCCTGTGAATAGTATAACTGAAATCTACAGGAGAGAAATATTCAAGAACATTTCTAAGTTGGCACAATTGAAGTCTTCAATTTAGAACTAGAAATTTTGAGATGCTTTATAAATTATTAGAGGTATTTAAAGAAAAATGTTCAAGATACTCTATCATATATCCTCAAACCTCCCAGATCCTCCTATATAGGTAGAGAGAGATGCAAATTTTCTGAGTATATTTGCTGGTATATATATTGTGTTGTTTTCCTATTCTGTGTGGTTTTGAAAGTCAGGAGGAACACACACACAGACACACATTGGAGCAGGGAAACCACTAATACCAAGATGATGATACTTAGTATGGAAGATGGTTTTCTCCTTATTTTTAAGACTGTCTTGTGTGCATAAAACCAGCAACAAATATATGTGACTAATGGCAACATTTCAGTGTTGTACTTGTGATGAACTGCAAAATAACACCTACCAAGAAGCATCCCACATTTTGCTATTTCTAGTTTCCTTGATTTTCCTATCCAGTGCTCTGTAATGTTGATCACGGTATTTCAAGTATCATTGCAGATGCCAGCTATTGCCAAAGACATCTAGATGGAAAGGGAAAAATAAAATTCACAAACTATTTCTACACCTAGTCACTGCAGTGTACTGCAGTACAGAATCACTATACCTACACTACCTTCATCCACCAGGTTTGGATACCAGCAGCAGCTGAGCTGTGGTAGAAATAGCTCAGAACACGCAAGATGTTTTTCAATAATTGTTTAAACTGAAACAAATTATTTCAGGAACTGAAAAAATCACTGCTATATCATGGCAAAGGAACACTCAGACCAAAATAGAAACACTTTTGGGGGGCATCATAGTTTCTTAAATATACCTTCTTATGGCATATATGATGAAAACTATGATATATGTTTAAGATTATATAAGTGCACGTTCATATAAATTAATTCCAGTCAGTATTAAAGACTGAAATAATAACAACTCTTGCCTTGCTGAGTACTGATCAGATAATTTACTGTCTGCATATATATGCACACTCTTTAGCCTTGTATTAGACATCTGGTATATGGCTATTTGCTTTTTTGGTTGTTGTGGCTGGAGGGCTCCCAATCAGAAAGCCAGGAGTCCTGGTTGGTGATTAAATACTGAAGTGGGACACACTAAAGGAAGAATCTGACTGAAGATGCTGTGTGTGGACAATGAAAGGGCCTGCCTTCCTTTAGTCCTTGCTTCAGAGTAGTAGAAGTGGGAGTACTGTATAAAAAGTTGATATGAATTAAGACGCAGAAGTTAGAAATCTATTATGCCATAAGACTTCCCTGACTTCCACTTAAAATTAGTAGGAGTATTGAGCAAATTTTTTCCAGACTATCAACAGTGATTTCAGGGAGATATTTGAGGGTAAAAAAGGTTCTTTAACACTGCAATTTATTTCCACGTTCATATAGTGGGCATTCAGAAAATCTCTAAGAATAACCCTTAGGTGGAATCTGGCAGGTTAGATTTTATAGAGAGAGACATTCAGGCAAGAAAACATAGAAAACCTCTTGACTCAGCAGTTCCTTAAAAAGTCATCTGTTTCAGTCCACCACTAGTACAAAATACACATTTGCTTTTACTGGTCAGCAAAAGTTCCCGTAAGCAATATTTTTCCTGATATTTGAGTTCATTTTGCATTTCTTAAATCTTTCTACATAATTTCCAAAAAATGATGTTATCTCTCTGCTATTAAATACACAGATCTTCTCATCTCTCTAGACATACATCTTTTGCCTCTCATACTCCAACAATTTGTATAATTGAATTTCACAGTTTGACTGAAAGCCAGAACTTGCATGAAAAATATATAGCTAGACATATCTATAACAAGGAACGTTGCTACAGGCCACTTCCATCCCCTATATTGTACACGAATAGACTACATCTGGTTCATTCATTAGGATTATAAAGCATTTATGTTACTATATTTTCTAATGAATTATGAAAAGACTACTTTTTCTGTTTATTGTTACATTCTAGGAAAAGTCATGTAAAAACATGATCAAAGATTGTGTTTGAAGTAACTACATGTAATTTTCTTTGTCTGAGGAAAGCTCGTATATCTCATTTTCTTCGCAATTTTTTAGGTTACATCTTCTTTACATTCCTCTACAGCAGATCAATACTTCTCTTTTATCTTTCTTTTTATGGTAATCCTTTGGGAATTCAAATATTTGAACTGTAGTTTTTGATCTAGTTCAAGCATGCATTAATGTCAATGAGACTGCTAAACATCAGCGCCCTGGTGGTCAGAACAAATATTCCATACTTCCCATCATTAAAAAAAGGAGTAAGAATCATTTGACTTTTTAAATATTCCTGAAGCTTCTGTAAATTATGTCCATTTTACTATCTGAGTAAGGCATATTATTCACCTCTTTGGTTTTCATGTTGATGAACAATATATTTAATCAGAACATCAGTGCTTCTATGCAAATACCTAGACAAAATACACTCTTCCTTACTGTATGCCCATGTCATGCCTTTTTTTTTACAGTGGGTACAAGACACCCCAGTGAAAAGATTGGGTTAAGAATTACTTAGAGTTCTGAGTGATTCCAATAGCTGAATACATTCTGCTAGCTAGGACATTGAGGATAGTCGGTCATCCTAGAATATTTTTTTTTCCTTATTATGCCATATGCAAACTTAATGCAAAAATTGAAAATAACCAGGCAAAACACTTCGTCAGTCAACCTGCTTGTGAGGTTTGGGTTTGTTATTGAGAGAGAGAGTTTCAGGAAGAGAAACCACTGCAGAAACATCACTGTGACTTACAAGGTCCTAAGTAGACATATTAGGAGAGAAAGTCCGTAATTTCAACTGAGCAGGGTAGAGTTAAGGTAAATATAAGTACTTCCATAAATGATGGACTATATAAGGTATGCAGGTTGTATTTTTAAGTATGGGAAGGTTCACCATTTACGAATGTAGGAGAGAGAGATTAAATCAGACAGCTATGCAGCCATAGCACCATTTTTCACCTAATATTCTGTCTTTTCACCCAGCAACACTCCTCAACTGCCAAACTCTCAGATATATAGAGATGAGATGTAGGTCTGTCTATTACATAATATGAATTAAAGCTGGATTAAAAAAATGGGTGGAAGATACTTTCCTGTAATATGAGCCACTCCAAAAATTCTTCTGTTCTCCATGCTTTAAAGACCATTATCTGGGCTTTTACTACCAAATTAAGAAAAATTAGTAGAAACAAATCAGAGAAATTAGAGTACTGTTAAGTTTTCTTCTCCCCTACCCTGTTAGTTGTCATGTCTTCTCCCCCACTTCCCTCCCCCGTTTTTATTTATTTTTAATTCTAAATCTGTGTACAAGAGAACTGAAAAAAACTTGTCTCTAAGTAATATTCCTGTGAACATCAGTAAAGTGGGATTTGGGCAGGTTTAATCTGCATTGTAGAAAACCCATACATTACAGGTGCCCGCCTGCAAGCTCAGATGATGTCTCTACGTAGACCATCCCTTCTCCGTTACTACCTAAGTGCATTTAAAACAATTTCCAAACACATGAACATCTTTTCTATATTTAACAGGCAAGTAAAGGCAGAATCAAGATTTGTCTGCTCGTATCATATGCTGTAGCACTGCCAGTTGCGCAGCAAACCTCCATGCTGCCTCCTCCCTTCAAAACCTCCTGCATGTGTACAAATGCACACGCAGAACGTGATTGAAAATTCATGACCCAATGGCAATAATTCAAAATGCGTCTTTCCTCACTGTTGTAAAAGCATCTGGTTCTGTGGCTATCTCCGCCTCTGATGGATATGCTGGTATTTACCACACTGCCTCTGGCACTGTTTCAGGATTGGTCTGCTGCAGCATTACACTTCCATGTACCACTTTCTTTTAATTCAACCTTCGGTCTTTACAGGTGCATACAATATCTGGTAATTAAATACACATCCATTCTGAATGGAAGACAAAGACATTTTTCACAAGGACAAATATTCAGCTTTCACTTTTCATTTTCCTCATCCACTTTTATGCAAACATGCGTGTCGTGGCCAACTACCTTCAAATGTTAGAACAGGGCCCTAACATTAAATCCTAACATATATATTTTTGTTTCAAGGGTACTGGTGAAATGAATTTTGAATAATTTTTAATCAGGTGTTCTGAGCCTCTTCTGTAGTGGTCTTTCCCTATAATAAATTATTTTTAAATTGTCCAATATTTTTTCATAGATGTAACTTCATATGCAAGAAATATGAAATAAGTTTTAATCTTCACTGCAATTAAAACTTAATTCATTTACTATATAAAGTATGTGCAGTGGATATAACAACTTTTCACCTGCCCATGGAGACACCATGGAGACATCAGGATAGACTGATTTAGATTTTAAGGTCATATGCAACAGATTTACATTGTTCAGTTTCAGATAACTGTTCCTCAGAAATTCAGATACATCTTTGAACCATCTAATATTTGCTAACAAGTTTCCTATGGACCTCGTTCATTAAGATTTTTTTAACCTTTGAAGAAATGAAAAAAGAAAAGAATTGATGTATACTACAGATAGCTTTCCAGAATAATGCAGGGGAAAGTTGTACTGGAAATTCAAAGTGCCAGTGAGAATTAAAAGACTTAATTGCAACAAAACGTTATCGCAAGAGTTTTCTAACTGTGTCAAGCAGGATTGGACTGGGCCTCCTGGGTCACTGTGTACAGCAACTGGCTTTGGCAGGCAATCACATCGTAAGAATCTGTTATTAAAGCTCTATCACAAAACCCGTTAGACTGTGACTTGTCCATGTGCCAATGTTGTCCAGGTTAAACTGCTCTTTTCCCTCATTATTTTTGTAGTGGATATATAACTGCTGTTCTCAAATAGCTCTCAGTCTTTGTTTTGCTAGATTTAACAATTTAAGGTCTTTTAGACCTCTTTTTCAGAATGGGCAGTCAGGGCGTAGAAAATCTAGTAACCCTTTTTTGCACCACATTCAATCTGAATTCATCATTCTTGAGCATGAGTGACAAAAGTAGGGCACACATAGTTGTAATATTGCACATTAATGATCTGGAGGAGGACGAAGAAGTAAGTGGTAATCTATTTGAGTCAAAATTGATTTGGGAAAGCTGGTAAAGTAGCTTCTAATGAAATAGAATCAAATATCCTTCTTAAATACGAATGTCAGGTTTGACCTTCGATGAGGCTATTTTAAAGTTACTAGGGAGACAATATGATTTAAAACTGTACTGCACAAATGGTGGTGTGTCATTATTTCAGTATACCAGAGCTGATAGAAATATTTATTTTCATTAATTGAATGCCGTATATTGGCATTTGAAAAGTTGGTTTTGGTTCAGCAACAAACATACTGATTGCAAAAGAACTACTTGCATAAAATAACCTTGGATTTAGTAATCAGAAATTGACTCAATAAAATCAAACTGAATAGAGAGAAGAGTTCTATTATCTTCTTAAAGTTTCTCCTCTTGAAATTGTAGCTATGAAAGATTGTTACGTGGTCGAAAAGATTATTCACCTGAGCAAATAGTCAGATTGGATTGAACAGTTTTCTCTGGGAGAAAATTTGCATCAGAAACTTCTGGAACAGTTGTTCTACTTCTGCTGAGCCTACAAACACTAAAATGTGGAGAGTCAAGTCTTCCAAGTATTGAAATACTTCTTGTCCCTCCACTTTCCACAGGCAATAGCTCTACACAAGAGTAATACCTAATAAAAGTGTTACGAAATATCACAAATACAAACAATCCATGTGTTTTCATGCAGATATTTTTGACTAGTCTTCAATACTTATGCTTGGCTTAATGAGTTTTAACACACATAAAGGAAGACTCTCACCTGCCACAATTAAGTGTAGCTTGAAATCTGTCAAGCAACACCAGACCATATCTGATGAGAATGTGACCTATAACCTTTGTGCTGAATATGTCTGAAGAGTAATCACATATGTGTGAACTTCAGCACTGCGTATTTTGAGCTTTCATTTCCAAGTACATTTGGCATCTCCTAACATGACTGTATATCATTAAGATAACATTCATAAGAGTATTATAGCAGTCATGGTATATGTGGAAAACATGGAGTCTTAAATACTGGAAAACCAGGAGTCTTAAAATAAGATTAGAGTTTTTCACAGGCTTAAAACTTAGCCACAGAAATCTTTTATCATTGTAGCATCTTCCTTACCAGTAGCTAATCACAGAATTTTGAATTCTCTGTAGATGCAGGAAAAAAGAAACCTTCAACCAAATCAATCTAAAGGAGTATGTTAGCAGATATTTTCAAATTCTCATATATGCATCCTGTGACAAACTGACCTTTCAGTTTGACCAAACTGACCTCGGGAAATGGGACTCGTGATCACACTCTGTTTTTCTCTCTGCATGTATGTGTATCTGGATGTGTCCCTATCCTGAACTAAATAGTTCATTTCCTATAAACTTCTTGTAAGTGACCAGGTAGTAACAATTGTGAAACTGCAGGGAAAGCTGCACTGCAGCTCCAACATTTCAGACACAAGCGTTTCTACCCAGGAACAGACTTATAAATGTATTTATGACAGGAAAAGCTTCAGCTGGATCTGAGAATCATCCACCAACACACAAATCCATAAAATCCATACTTTTGTAGTTCCACAGTATTTTTTTCCCCCCTGCGACCTGAAGAGCAGCGACATCTCCCAGTACCCTTACCATTCCACTTCCCACCCCCCGCTCTTCCCCCTAGTCCTTATGTACATCCTGAGCGTTTCTGCTGCTGTTGGGCGCTTACGCCTCTAGGTGGAACTGAAGGGACTGAGAAGACTTTTTGGTAGGTCCTGTACAAACACACATCCAGTGTTTCACAAGTAAAATAATCTCTGCCTTGAAGAGTTTCTGTCCAAACAGACAATGTTGTTGAAAGACAAACAAGACAGAAACACAAACTGCTTACTCTCAGTAGAAAAGCAGGGATTTATACAGACTTCAAGGTGTATTCACAGAATCACAGAATCGTAGGGGTTGGAAACGTTAAGCAAACATTGACTTATTTCCTCTGTACCCATCACCACCAGCTTCTCCTGAAAATGATGGCAAGGTTTTGTATCACTTTCTAGCACTTATTTCTCTTGAACCTAAGTCCTGTTAAACCCTCAGTATATATGCAAATGTGTTCAAAAGTAAAATTAAATAGATTTTGGTTTTTGCATAGTTGCCATGGTTTAGAGGAGGCAACTGTATTTTAAAATCAATTTCAGAAGAATGAACAATTATTTTAATGTATGTGGATTGACATCGTTGTCAATCAAAGATATTTTATCTTTGTCAGGATTTTACCATTCAATAAGGATTTAAACACTAGTATTGCAGATACTTTTAAACACATGCAAAGTAATATGTTGTATCCTAAATATTTTAGAGTTACTAAGATAATTTTTATTATTGTTTCCCCATTTCCATCACTCTGTTTAGAAATAAACCCAGATCTATCCACATATAGTATATTATTCTTTATTTCTGATCACACTCAGAAAACCAAAGATATTGCTACTTTTACCATGGCCTGCAGGAGGAATCTAGTGAATTATTTAGTATTACTGCATAGTTGTCTACAAGAGAGATTTTTATGGTTTTTTTCTATTGCATAGTTTGTGTGAGAAAGGGACAGAAAACAAGATGGCTTAACTTTGTCTTCTTTGTAGAATACATTTATCTTCCAACATGTCGACATTTTTCATGAAAGTGAAATTCACTTGCTGGCCATTTCTCCTGGCTTTTTTTAGTGTTTTCTTCCCACAAAATCCATGAAAAAAAATCTTTGGTGAAGAATTTTGTGTAACATCTACAGCATGACAAGGAGAATTGTACAGACTCATTTATAGTGTCTTTCTCAAGTGTGCTAAAGTCTTATTCTGCTGCTTATGCACTGTGATTCCATACCAGTGGTGCTTCTTTAATTTCTGATTGAGTGGGTCATAGAAAAAAAATCAACTGTTCCATCATGTGTCTGAGATTTTTCTCATAATATGTCAAGAGTGGGAGGTGGAGAATAGGAGTGGGAGTAGAAGGAAAAAGTCCCTAAGTTTTGGGGTTTTTTTCTGAAGTCAGAAGGAGTGCTATTAACTGCAGCGTGTTGAGATCAGGCCCTTACAGCATAATTCTTCATCTCACAGCTATGCAGTATGTTTGTCTACATTGTCCTAAAAGTTCTCAGTTGTCAGGTGAAAGCTCTCTGAGTCAGTAAAGATTTAATTCTTTCTCCTTCAGCATTAGCTCAGAAAAGTCAGTAATGATCAATTCTGATGAGGTTTAAAAGTCCGTTCTCCACTTCCAATTTCTCCAAAGGGGAAGTGGCATTTCTATTCTTATTGTCAATCTTAATTTATTAGGGGTGTCTTTCCAGTGCAATCAGGAACATCAAAGTTTGACATGGGCCACTTGCAACAAATGTAGGCTGTGCTGAGACGCAGTAGCAAGCATCTTTGCTTGCCTGTGGCCCTGGGTAAAAGACTAATAACCAGGCTGTGACAACAGGCATCAGTGTGAGCCACTCAAACTAGGTGGGCTCATTCCTGAGCAGCTGGACCATACTGACAGACATGTTATATTCATATGTTAGGCTAAGATAGAGACTGTCATGTCCTGCAATTTCATAGGTGCAAGGCAGACATACTATTATGATTCTAAAAGCTTGTTTGGAAATAACTTTTCAAGCTGCAGTTCTGATTTGGTCCTCTTTCTCCAAGAAATGCTCACTGTAGTTTTGGGATCATCTGTGTCTATAAATGCAATTCACAGCTTCGTCCCAGTTACTAATACCAGTTAGCATAGATACCAGAAAGCTGAATAAAATAGCTGTTCTTCCCTCTCCGTTTCTCTTTTCCTTTTTTCTGCCATAACTGAATGAACTACTGCATGTAGGAAAACACAAAATCTGTCTCCCTTGCTACAAGAAGTAGATACATACTCTTTGCAGTTGTTCAGGCTACAGTCAGCTTAGATCATTTGTTTTTCTTGTATTAAGCATCGAGTCTTGATAACTAACAATTTTTTTCAGCTATGAGGACATTTTAGGAAATAATTATTGCGTATTCATCAGCCCATTGCCACCTTCCCTCCTGAGGGGTTCCCAGCATCATGATTACCCTCCCTGTCCAGAAAGTAATAAATACCCTGTGTTACCATTTAGAAGATGCTGCTGTGTATCCAGAAGGAAAACCAGTTAAATTAGATTTATTTATGAATGCCAGAGAAATCACAACCAAATAACCTTTAAATTACAATTAAATAAAATTACTTTAAAAGTCAACCTGGAATTAGAAAAAAAAGTGTGTTTGTGTTATGTGTAAATGTGTGGGTGTATTTTACACATTTGAGTGAGATCCATAAAATACACTTTGGCATGCTTAAAAACTAATGGGGTTTTTTTTCATGAAATCCATATATTAAAAACAACATAAATGATGCATCGCACTGACCTTCTCCTTATTATTTATCATGCTCTATTTATGTCAGGAACAGGAAAATAAGCACCATGTCCAAGGACATCATAGTAATTGTCTGTAAGAAGCTTTCCGATGATTTCTTGCACCTATGAGTTTCTAATATTTCCCTTTTATCACCAAAGCTTAGTAAACTCATTATTTCTGTATCATCCATACCATTCCTCAGCACATGAAATGCACCAGGCAGGTGGTGTCTTTTTCTCTTCCTTTTCTTACTTTTCTGAGAACCTTGAGGCTGTAAAGGAAACAACTTTATAAACTTTGATTTGTTTCCAACAAAACAAAGTAAGATTGGCTTCCCTAAAGTTTCAGGCTTTCATCAACAAGGCAAAGGGTGCATGCAGCACTTCTGCACTCAGTGTAAGGGTAAGGCAGGGGCCAGTGTCTCCCTAAGCTCAGGGTCTGGGAGCAGGGGGGGCTCAGGGATCTGTCAGGGCAGGGCCTGTCCCACTGGCCCAGCCAGGAGCAGGGTAGTTGGGGGAAAATGGAGGCAGCTCCAGGCCCGAGCATTGGGCAACTCCATGGGGACAATGAAGAGGTTGAAGACTGGCCAGGATGTGGGCCTCCAGGTGGGCCCAGCTCAGCAGGACACATGGCAGGGCAGTGCAGGGCTGTGGGGACCTGGAGACCAGCCCCACTGTGACATTGCTGGGGCAGGGGCTGATGGCCCTTGAGGGGGCTGACATAAGGTCCTGGGCCATGGGCAGGTGGGGACAGTCACAGCACAGGGGCTCAGGCAGGGACTTGATGTCCTAGCAGTGCCCTCAAGGCCCAGCCTTTTACCACTCTTTACCTCAGATATGGTTTCTTCACAGATCTTTTTTCTTTCTGGTAAGGAGAATTCCTGCTCCTTCAGACACAGGAATTTGTATCTTAGAGCCCTGGCACTTTTCTGTAGTCCCTGGAAGGGACTCAGGAGAGAGGTGCCTCTGAAAAATAATCTCTGATTCTGTATATTATGTAGACTTTTTGTTAGTGGTTGATTGCTAAAATTTTGAAGACTGACTCTGTCCTAGGCATTTCAGATTTCTTGAAATAATTTCTGATAGCACCAAAACATCAGTGTGGAGCTTGGCTACAGGAAATCAAAACAGGAAAACTCCTGTGCCTTGATGGCCAAGGAAGATAGCAGCATAGCTGCAAAGCCTGAGAGTGAAGAGGAAGACTTGGGGGAGCTGTAAAGAGGGAATATTGGCACAATGAGTAGGAGAGACAGAGATATTGGCAAGAGAAACCAAGTGGGCAGGTTTGAAGCTGTAGAGGGGGAGGAAGTAAAAAGTGTTTGAGGAAGGGAGACTGCAACAGAAGTGCGGAGATGAGAGGTGTAAAAACAATTTCAGTGAAAATAAAACAATCTAAAGTGAAACAGGTATGAGTACTGGAATGCACTCCTCTCAGAACCTGAGGGAAAAAAACACAGTTCCTGAATTTTAGAGGATTGCTAGTCAAATATAACGGAATGTCAAACCGTGAGATTGAGGAGTCTTACTTGTTTATCTTTTAAACCTAAGAAGCTCCATAAACCAACCAAACAAACAAACAAACAAAAACCAAACCCTAGGGTAAAAGAATAGTATTTTTCATTTGCCCACTTGAGTTCTAGAAAGTTGGAAAATCATAGAATCATAGAATTGTCTGGGTTGGAAGGGACCCCAAGGATCATAGACTTCCAACCCCCCTGGCACAGGCAGGGCCACCAACCCCCAGGCCTGGATCTATACAAGGTTGCCCAGGGCCCCATCCAACCTGGCCAGGTCTGAAGTCATCTATGTAATCTTAATTCCATCATTTTGCATATGTGTGCTTTGGTGCTGTTTTATATTACATAATCGTCTACTTCTTGCTTACTGTAAGACACCTATTTCACTTAGTGCACAGCATACATGTCCTCTGCTAATCAATCAAGAGGTATAAAACATCACTTCTTCAAGGAACTGGAGTATGTACATCTAATGGGGCTTTCCTGTAACAACTGAAATCATTCTCATAGGCTTCACGAGCTTACAGAGTTAGAAGTCCAATTAATGAAAAGGTGAAAAGATGATGAAGGACAAAGAAAAAAAAAATCAAGGGGGTCTGAGGAGGATCTAAAACAGGGTGCTGCTGATTGCCAACAGGAGCAATAAGTTCTGCCCAAGAACCGGGTAGTAGCTGTGGACAGAAATACTTCACGTGGACAAGGAAGTAATCATAGAAATTATCACACAGTTTCAGTAGAGGAAAGAATAGCTTCATATCTAAGGGAGTTGAAGGTTGCTATGGAGAACTGGATTCTTATCCTCCCTCTGTCCTTCCTGTGCTGAGTCATTTCCATCAAAGTCTTCACAGGTGGTGTTACTTGTATGGTCCTCAACCATTGCTCATTGGAACTCATCCTCAGGTCCAAATCTTTGAAATAATTGACTCTTGCTTTTACTTGCCAGTCATGTGTTCAAAACCTCATCCTATTAGTATGATTAATTATAATTATTAGTAAGTATTTATTACAGAAGTTCTTAGAGACTAGTATAGGCTCCATTACATAAAGAATTTAAAAAGTGATAAAATTATCTCTCTACTCCAAAGAGAGAGTGGAACTGTCTAAATACCTAAAACAGGCAGACCACAGGAGGGGAGGCATCCAGGGTGGTGGGATGGAGAATGATTTTCTCAAGGTCACTCAGGAGGCATTTAATGGCAGTGTCGGAATGAGATACTGTTAGAATCACAGGAGTTCTGCTGCTAGGAGTCATTTGTTTAAAAAGATTGCCATTCATTTAAATAAAATGATCTGTAATGGAAGCCTGTCACCTGTGATCTAAGCAAAGTAATTTATTATGCAAGAACCATGCAGATAATTCACAATCGTTCTGTGCCTTTAATGTATAGTAAGTGTAATCATGGAATTGCTTCTGAAATCTCTTTTATGCTACTTGGCACTCCATATGGTAGTTGGATACTGCAGGAAAAAATATCCTCCAGGAATCATTGAGCCAGGCTTTAAGCCAGGCAATCTCTTCTAACACTTTCAGAGCAAGCCATACTATAAAAATGTAAATGTGGTAGCAATACTTCTTCTTCACACCATCACACTATTTTTCAAAAGGTAAATGTAAGCGTTGTTCAAACCATGGTGCAGCTTGAAAGCATTTGTAAAGGACATAAAAAATCTGAGTTACTCTGCGTAGGTGGCTTTACACACCTGTGACTGTGAAGGCTCTCTGATTCAGACACATATCATCCAACCACATCAGTAAAAAGACTTACAGTAATTGCAGTTCCACACAATTTTCTTTCCTCTTTCTCCTCTCCCCTTACTTCTATTTTAGACATCTTTTGTTGCAAGCACTCAGGCATTCTGTCTTCCTGAGGCATTTGGGTAAATGTTACCAGCTGAGAGGCGTGGTTTTCTAGTGTGTTCACTAGCAGAACTGAAGCAGATTACAACAAACAAGTAACAGATGAGATAACAGAGAGAAGGGAGGGGGCTGAGGGGGGGATGGAGAAACAAAAAGGAAGAGCACCGATAGGGTAAGAGAATGAGGAAGAAGATATACAAGTACTGAGAAGTAAAAACTCAAATGACAGATGTAAAATGAGAGTAAAAAAGGAGGGTGGGTGGGAACATTAGGAAAAGTAGGCCAGAAATGAGATACATGTGAAGCAGAGAGATACAGCCTCGAAGAGGGAAACAAAAACTCCTATTGCAGCTCTGGAGCAACCAGATTGGTGCCTCAGATCCCCTTTTATTTAAAAATAAATTTCAAAAGGAAAAAAAACTGAACAGTGCAAATTTATCTTTCCTGTGTTGTGAAGGATTAGAAAACTATTGCTAAATACATTAGCAAAAACTGATATATTGGTTATACACAATCCAGAAAAGGAAGAAAGAGAAGAAGGGATATCAAAAGGGAAGCAAGAAAGAAATTGAAAATAGAAAAGAGAAGACAGGTTGTTGAACAAGAAAGATATGGTTAGAGAAGGGAAGAGTAAATAGAAAACACATGGAATCAAGGCCACCAGCCTTTGAAGGATTAAGAGGAAATAAATCAATGAGGTATGAGGACTGAAAGGAATGCTCTCACAGAAAGCAGAAATGGGGAGTGGGAGTCTTGCAGGAAGAAGGTGGTGGAAAAAAAGCTAAATTTTCCCTTCTAAATTTCGAACCTCCGGTTTAGTCATTAGAATGGGTTTGACCTGAGTGAAGTCAGAGCTTTTATCTTTTTTTTACCCCCTGTAATTTACACATGAAGCATTGAGACAAATCAGTACCTAGGTTTAGATCGTTTTGCCTAAATTAAAATATAGTAGCATTAGCTAATCACTGCGTTGGTCCTAGCGCAACAGTGTTTTCCCAAATAAATTATTCGAGTTAAGTTCCAGAGCTGGAACTGGCAAGGTAAAAGCTCAATGGGTCTGCCCCTGGCCTTGTGCTATCCCTGATCCCCTTCCCTCCCTATCCCTCACGGTCCTTCTGGACTCATGTGCTGAGTTCCCCTGCTTGCTTTCAAAAGCCTTCGTTGTATGTAGATATGCACCAAATGAATATCCCACTTCTCTTTTTTGACCTCATTCTGTGGTTAATTGCGTCTTAATTTTATGAAAGAATTTGTTACGCCCATTAACACCTTTAAGCAAAATTGAAATAACCTTTGAATAAAGGAATACAGAACAATTTACAATATTAGTAATCAACATAAATACATTTAAAATGGCCTGTTTATTTCTTTGGAGTCAAGCAATCTAATTGGGTTTGATTTCCTAATAGAGGTATATACCAGGAACATTATACCCTTCATATATGATGCAGTTAGTTTGGGCTAAAATTCAAATTCAGGCTCAAATTGACAGAGGTCAAGAAGAAAAAAGGTGGGGAGAGGCAGAGGGCAGGCATGTATTTAAAAATTTTTGTGACAGTGTGGCCTCTGTTGAAACCAAAAAGTCTGAGGAGCACAAGCTATTCTACTGGTATTGCCCTGCTTATTTTTTGTTCTGTAGCCAAGGAAACTGTCAAGTAGAAAGGTTTATTTAAGTAGAGTTAAGTAGAGTTACCATTTCTGGTGCAGGATATGTCTAGGTTTCAGCAGGTAGTACCAGTTCTGAATTCCCAGCTGTTTCTAGGAGTAGGTCTCAGGCTTGTTTCCATTCCATGTCCCATACTGAAGCCAGATATGGCCATGCACACACACCACCTGCACACTCTGCTCCTCTTTGTGGTAACCATATGAATTCCAGAAAGGGACATGCTGCAAGTAATAGATTCCCAGTCTGGCACCCATGCACCGGTATGTGCCAAGACTCACCTTGATAACGAAGGATAGGTGCCAGTTCATGGAATTGTGTACTTTAGCCAGGTGGGATGTGGCAGTTTTGTGTACTGCAGCCTTCACCATGGTGACTGACTGGATTTCTAAGCTGAAATTTAATGTGCAGAATCTGTCTCAATACTTCCTTGTTAACTACAGGGACCTTAAGGTTTCTAATTGCTCCTGCAGAGAGTACTGAATGCCTAAATCACTGTAAGAATGAATGTCTTGGACACTTTCAGTATTTTGAAAGCTGCAGAGCAGAGATTAAGTGTTGGGAATGTTTTTTAAGTGTTGTGTGGTACAGCTGCAGTTCAAAGTCCTGAACTCATTTTTTGGCATGCTTAAAATAGATCAGTTGCTTTTAAGCCGAAGCTTGCTATTTGCACATTCATTTGGTAAATGGCTTCCTTAATTTATTTTGTACTTACATACATGCGTTTCTTTGAAATAATATTACTTTTGAAATGTACCTCACAACATACATTTTTCAGAAATTTTCACTGTACAAGTACAATAAAACTCAGCACTTGCCTAGATCAATGAATATGTGTTTATTTATAAATTAATAATGGGAATTGTTGACTAATAATGTCCATCTGGAAACAGATTAAGTTTGGTATTTTATAAATACCCTGATCCATCTTTGTGCAAGATTCTGCTGCTTTCTTGTAAGCCTCATTATTTTTTTCCACATACAGATACTGAAAATTCATATGTTGAGAAGCACTTCTGTTAGTTACATCTGTAGTAAAATGCACAGCAGTGAAAAAGAATGCAAAGGATTCCACAAAATAATGTCATAGAGTTTCAGGTCAATTGCTAACAATTCATGCCCACTTTGCTAAGTCCACAAGTTCAGTGACTTCTTGCAGCCTAGGAGAGGGTCCAATAAATGTTCAATATGGTTTCTTAGGGAGAACCTGAATATTTTCTTTTCCTTTTTAAATGTATTTCTACTGATCTTAAAATTACCACGGACTTGTTAAGTAAAATGAAATACAAATATAAAGCATTCAGTAATAGGTAGTCAGATACATAACATATACTGTAATTTTTTACAGTGACTTTTCAAGACAGGACCATATTTTAAAGAGTTTTAGTTAATTAATGTGTTAGGGAAAATATTTAGTATAGTTTTGCAGTTAGTTCTCTAGGGATGCTGCAAGGATCTTCTGTGTCAGTATGATACCTTTACTCCTTTCTCCTTTTAAAACTAATTCCAGTGGAATTCCCATGGATAAACTGAATCCTGATGTAATAGACATGGAATTTTGTTTCAAATATTTGGCCTGTAATGAGTTTAACCAAACCACATTTTACACTTTAAGCGTTATAGCTAACATGTTAGGAAACTGTGAGGACTAGCTTGTAATTTTTATATCAAATCAAATCAAGTTTGATGGCAGGTATATGTCTGAATATTAAACACAGATTCTCTACAGATATAAAAAGGGGCTGCTTTAACATGTTCTTTTATCTGTGGCCACATAGCTGAGTTTTAAACAGTTTGCAAATCTCTCCCTAGGCATGTAACTACCTGGATTGACTGTCATGATCCACAACCTGGACAAGACTTAGTTTGGCAGAGGTTAAACCCCCTTGCGTTCCAACCGAACCTCAGATCACTCTGAGTGGCTGGGGGCAGCTGGGCTTTACCCCTGAGTGTTTTATCGCAACCAGAACTTCGCAATTCTTGGAGAACAGAATTAAGACTCGAATGGAGTCAAGGTTAAAGTAACTTTATTTGGCCCACAACAAACGTGCAGGGGAAGGGGGGAAGAAAGAGAAAAGGGTGGAAAAGAGATAGAGAGAGGGAAAGAGTGGAAAAGAGGAAGAGAGAGAGGTGGGGCGGCTATATCTACCACCAGGAGACTACGGCGTTGGTGTCCTGTCCGATTGCAGAGTATTCTTCAGTGTCTCCGGGTCTGATGGAGGGGGGGACATTCCTTGATGTCTCCATGTCTTCCTTGGTTGTCTTGTTCCCTGTTGCTTCGTTCTCTGGTTGTTTGGTTCTCAGTTGCTTCAATTCCTCGTTGCTTGGTTTTCCTGTTCCTTCCATGGCGGAATGCTCTGTTTTTGTAGTCATCCTTGGCATAGCCACAACCTTCCACCTGGCTTGTGGGAATGCTTCAGGGTGGATGATGGAATGTCTGATGTGTGAATGGCTCCTGAAGTGTGAATAGCTCATGATGTCTCTCCTGATATCTTTTGGGTGGAATGTGGAAGGAATGTTTTCCTGATGTCTTCAGGGTGGCTCCTTGAATAGTTATTAAGTCCTTGGCACAAGCCACTTTAAGCCTGGCTGCTGGTAGTGATGTGGTGTGGTAGGAATGCAGTTTGGTTAGGTAAGAGAGAAAAGAGGGGTTACAGTTCTGTTGGCGATTGTTAAGGCATATGTCCAGTACCTTACACTTGATAAAAAAGCATTTTAAGCAATGATGCATCTGAATTCAATGATTTGCATTTACATCTAGATGCATAAAATCATGTCACAAGGATGCAGCCACAAATTATAAGTAAATTGTAAAGGACTGGCAAATGTTTTTATAAAGTAAATTTAAAAGTTCTTATAAAACTTTAAGCCTCTCATAAATTTGATACAAAGTGAAAGAAACAATTGCAGATAAAGTGTAGTGAATATAGCAAGATGGAGGTGGCTGTTGTTAGGATAAGGAATATAGTACCAAACTTCAAAGGTAACTTGATGTGTGCTTCAGCAGGCCTGATTTTCTTTCAGAGTACATAGTGTGGAGCTAACAGTGCTAAGTTCTTGTCTAATTTGAATTTGGGCAAATGGGTCGGATCCATGGCACACACTTGCAATAGATAAAGCTCAAGCCCAACACTTTTTTAACTGTTTTTTTTTGTTCTTCCTCAAAGAGAAGAAAAAGGATGCAGAGTTTTATTAACACTATGGTTTCAATTGAGAAGTGTAAGGAGTTACCAGCATGCAGATGACAGTGGAATCAGCTGTGGGAGGATTGGGTTGACAGCATGGCATACTTATATCAGCTGATTATAAAAAAAAGGGCAGAGAGAACTGATTTCTCCCATTTGAGAAGGTCTCTGATTATAACATAGTCTAGATTTCTGAGCTGTTAAGAGGCAGAGCCAATAATCAGGAAGGGGTCAAGATATTAAGTAGAGAGCTGGTCCATTGCTACTTTCAGTGAAAAGATTTTGAACAATTTTGCAGTGGCAACAGTCTAGCTAGGAACAGCAGCATGGGACAATAGAACTTACAAAGGTTATGGAATTTTATTACAAATGCTACTGAGTGGAAAAGTCTTTCTGTTGAATAAGAGTTTGGTTGCCCTACTGATCTACAGTTAGCTTTGAAAACAGACACCAGTAGCCTCTCACTTTGGCAAGACAAGATTCTGTATCTAAGGGTTTTGTCGTTGCTCATTATTTTGATTTGTGGATCAAAGCATACTTGATCATCAGATAGAAAACTGTTTGAGAACTGGTGCAGTGTGCCACCAATATGGGTCTTTTCACACCCTAAAGAAAGGATCTGAGCCAGCTATCTATTCAAAGACATGTTCCCATAATGTATCATATAGTTAAGAATATATTTTAGAAACAATTGGCATATTCAAATCTAATTTATGCACACATTAGATCTCTATATGCATAATGATACCCAAAATTAGATGGGAATATAAACTATCAGCAAGTTTCAATGTACCACGTTTGGATGATCATAGAATCATAGAATGGTTACGACTGGAAAAGACCTTCAGCATTATTGAGTCCAACCATCTATCCAGCCCCACTAGGTCCAACACTAGACCATGTCACCAAGTACAACATCTACTGTTCTTTTAAAAACCTCCAGAGATGGTGACTCAACCACCTCCCTGGGCATCCTGGTCCAATATCTAACAACGCTTTCAGTAAAGAAATTTTTCCTAATATCCCACCTAAACTCCCCCTGATGCAATTTAAGACCATTTTCCCTTGTCCTGCCACTAGCTACCAGGGAGAAAAGACGAACCCCCACCTCACTATAACCACCTTCTAGGTACTTGTAGAGAGCAATGAAGTCTTCCCTGAACCTGATGTATGTATAAAGAATACAACATGAACCTCAGGTTCATGTTATATTCTTTATAACCTCTATTCTGAGACAAAAGTGATTACTAGAGGGGGTTTTTAAGAGAAATATTAGGAAAAAAACTGAAAACATAGTGTTAATTGAGGGAAAAGAGCATTAGAAATGAAATTAATAATGTCTAAAAAAATCTGAAACAGCAAACACGTTTTATAAACCTGTTATAACAGAAAATATCTATAAACCAAGGCTGAAATTATCTCTGTCACTTCATATTTATAATGGGGAGTAATCACTGTATACACAAGTATCACTGTATGCACAAGTGACAGTGCCAACAGAAGAACAGAATCATTAACATTTCAGATTGAAAATTAAGCATTCAAGAAATTAAGTTCATAAAATCAAAGAATAGTGTAAGTTGGAAGGGATCTCCAGAGGTCATCTAGTCCAACACCCTGCTCATAGGGGTCCAGTTAAAGCATGTTACTCAGATCCATTTACAGTCACGTTTTGAATATCCACAAGGCTGGAAAATCCACAGCCTTTCTTGGCAACCTGGTCCAGTGCTTGGTCACACATATTCTGGACGAGCCACCAAATGAGTGGTTGTGTGGCAGTTAAAAGTGACAATTTGCACACATACTCTCATAAGTGTGTTGATATATTTGCAAACAGAACCAAGTGTCCATGGATTAATATTCAGAATATACCACCTGACCCTGCATGAAAGAAGGCCCTCTAAAAGCTCTGTTCATGAAGATGTTAATGATATACTCCAAACACAAGCAAGAATGACATGCTGTCTTGGAGATCAAAAGAATTCCTGACTTCACTAAGCCTACAGATGCTCATATCCAAAATCTTACAGGTGAAGGAGAATGTACTAGGATAGAGACAAATAAATGTGGTACAGATTTCCAGAAAATAAAAGATAGATACTGACAACTATGATGCCGTAAATATTATTTGAATGCCTCGTAAAGCAGCAAAATAAGTATTCCTTCATTAATAGCTGGGATAAGAGAATCATAGAATCATAGAGAGCCATGAACAGGAGGCAGTGAGGCTTTAGAAGAACTGTATCTCATCAGTCAAACTTCACTGGTTGTTTTGATGCAATTATAAAATTAATGTGCAATGAGAATGAAGTAGATCATATATATTTGGATTCTAGTGAAGCACTTGATATGGCATCTTAGGAATTTTAGGTTTTAAAATTTGATTCAGTACAGCACTGCCTTCAGTAAGATCATGACCACGCAGGCTGTAAACTGCCTAAATGAGTACAAAAAATAGAACTAATAAACAGCAGCATATTAAGAGGAGGAATCTAACAGAGTTGGCATTTGTTAGCAAGAGTTGGCAAGAGTTACATTTGTTTAATGTCTATATTAGTAAGCTGAAAGAAAAACTAAAGAGCACACTAATGAAATCTGAAGATAGTATTAAATTGGAAGGGGTATGCACATCATTAAAGAGAAAGATAAAGTGGAATTTGAGAAATTACAGATGTGGTAAAACTGAAAATTCCTATTCATCTTAGAAATATGAAAGCCTGTTCACCTTGAAGAAATAATCTGAAATGTTGGTATGTTGGATGATACCAGTGTGTGTAAGTCACAAAAGAGCATGTAAATTCAGAAGATGCCATGATGCATGACCATTGGTAGATATAAAAGTGACTTTGCAGAACATTAACAATAGTTTCTCCATAATTGCATGAGAACAAATTTCAATACAAATGGTGGTACTGGGCTGGAAAAAATGTTGCAAAACTAGATGCAATCAGAGGAAAGGGTAAATACGGAGCCCAAGAGGATTGATATGCAAGCAGTGACTAAAACTCTCACACTGTCTGTCGCACGGGAGATGTTTTAGCTGTGAATGCCCGAACGCTGCTGGGCAATAAGGGATCGTCTTTCTCATCAGAGACTCTCTTGCTGCCTTGACTGTTAGGACAAAGCAAACAGTCACATTTCTGCCAGATAATCTGCCCCAGTCTTATAAAGAAATACAGCGTGACTGACACAGACCTTCAGCCAGCTACTCAGAATAGTCCCTCTCCCCTGCAAGTACTACTATTATTCTGGAATTTAGTCAGTGGATAATACCAGGAGGGGGCCTTTGGAAACTTCTCCAGTTCCCGTTTTGGTATCTATAGTAACACTCAAAATCTTGTTGCAAGCAAAAGGGGACAAACATATTTAGAGCAAAGGGTTTTTTCTTAGTCTAACTGAAATCTTAACAGGCTTGTCAAAAGATAGATATCCATTGTTCGTTCAGTTACAGCACTACCAACAACACAAGCCAAATTAATACAGAAAGCCTTCTTTAATAATACAGGCAAAATTGTTCTATAAAAGCTTCCTACTATCTCCCCCTTCTCTCTTGTATTACACTCCCTGTACAATATTCCTCTGGGTCCTAAGGTGACAGTGTCTATTTTCCCAAGCAGAATGGGGGGATGGGTTACAGTGAGACATCAGCATCCTGGGGCATCAACAGGAAAAGTGCAGTGTTCAGGGTGGGGGTTGCTGCCTCCTTGGTGTTGTGTACCCTCGGTTTTATTTTTAAATGTGTTTTAACACAGTCTGCTCACATGCCCTTTTCTTTTCTTTGGTGCCCCAATCAATCAGTTTTCTGATTCCTCCACAGCTGTTTTTGCTTGATTTACAAGGTCACAAGCATGTACTGACCACTGATTGACTGTGGTTTGTTATGATTGTGATTTGCAGTTGTATTAACTGCAGATTGTGTTTCTTGTGCAGGACCTGTGGTATGATCCTGCATTTGCACTCTCCCACTTTGCATTTTAATCTGCAGACACAGAGTTCAGTTCACACATCAACCATATACTTGTTTTTACTGTAAACTACAGCTAAACTAAAACACATTTAGGCAGCTATGTAAGTGTTGTCACAACTGAAACAAATCAGGACGGGGAGACAAGTCCTGAGACCCCACACTGTCAGGTCAACACAAATCTCCTGGCCTTTACTAGTAACGGCATATTTACTGAAAAATACCATCATCACAAAAAACTATGACTTCCATACTTCAGCCTAACACACTGCAGCCAGATATTGCTTGTTTGCTCTGCCTGACAAACTAAATGCCAGCACTTCATGGAGAGCTTTCTTAGCTTTCTATAAAATGTAGTAACTGATGTTATGCTGTCACTAAGTTCCATAAGTATATCTGTTTTATTTTAAAAAAATAATCTTTATTAAAGTGCTTTATAAACTCCACATCATAAAGAACAATAATCTGCCACTTTACTAAGGAAAAGACACTAAAGGGAAAAGAAAAATGGAATCATTACTGGACTGTGACTGTAGAGATGTTTCTATCCATCTTATTCAGTCAGTCTGATGCTAGTATCTTACCATGAAAACAATTTTCATGAACTCTGAAGACAACTATGTTTTCTCATCTGACACTCCTAAGTTTCATTTATGATCTGATACTTTGTAAGACTCTTTAACTCTTGCTTTCAGTACTATCTAGTAGATCAGTGGATTCTTAAAATACAATTTATGAGTTTAAAAGATGAGAGAGGAAGATAAACAGCCGTACATACCATCTCATTTTTGTCGGTCATGCATCTGTAAAATTTGCTTTTATTAGTTATAGTTTGATGGCCAGCTCCACCATGGTCAAAAGACTTATTTAAAGAACACATTTATTTATGTGGTCTTTTCATCTTTGGTAGTCTGGTAATTATTGAGGTACAGTTCCTAGTGGCAATAACTAGGAATCATCTAATGTATGAATAGAAGTGATTCTGTCATCTTTTCACAATGAGCTTTAGGCTAACAAACAGATGTTTACATTTTAAATAGAGAAAAATATGCTGCTTTTAATTTTAAGTTACAAAAAAAGGTTAAAATGTTATTTCAAAGGCAAACATGTTCTTTGATACATTTATATGACTAGTAAAAATTATTAAAATGGACAGATTGCAATGAAAAAGACAAAAAAAATGAAATATATAAATACCTAAATAACTTGTTGTAGTGAAGGAACCCAAAGAATCTTCATTTCTTACTGATATGCACTAATTTTTCCAATCCATGTGTGCCTAGCAGCCCTTTTTCTATCTGTAAGTGGTTGAGTAACATGGGAAGGCAACATTACTGCAGCTCAGATAGATCCTTACCTTGTAGGACTTGCTTAGTCAAAATTCAATGGAGTTGAATCAGTTCTTTGATTAATAGACTCAACACAAATGGAAAGCCCACACTACCTCTTTCACTTCCTTAGAACACTCCTAGGAGTGTTTCCCTAGGAGGATGTTGTAAAATGTTGGAAAATTACTTTTCTTTCTTTTTCTACATGCTCAATGCTTCCAGCTATCAGATAGTGGAGTGTAATAATGAAGCATCCAACAGAGCACTGGACTTTTTGAGCATCTCAATATGAGTGAAAGAAGTAGAGTTATTGATCATAAAAAAGTAAAATCTTACACACAAAGAGCAAAAAAGACAGTTAGTTTATTTTAAATCCATATCAGTGAAAGCAAAACAAAGAAACATTTGTCTGTTTCAAGAGAGAGTCTTCCTAAACTGTTGAAATCACTGAGGAAACATTAAAAAAATATGATTCTCTTTTTTGTCATAAACCATTTCCAATGCTGTTGGAAAAAATGACATAAATTTAATACCTTTCTCCCAAATCTGTTTGAAGACATTATTGTATTTCTTTTGCTTCTGAACTGTTCTGAAAATCCTGTGAAGGAGATGGAGAACACTCAACCAGCTTCAGAATGAATTGGTTGCTTTCACTGCTGAGTGGCATATTATCAGTAATATGTTGTAGGTAAATAACAATTGGTATAACCAACACAGTTTAGGATAAACTGTATAGATCCAAGTAAAAGATTTACTAACGAGAAATTATTCTGTGTATTTTTGCATCACCTGCTCTTGCATTAAAAGTAATTCATTGAGCCTCTTCCCTTCTTGATTGTTCTAGTGTTTGTTTGAGAGTCACCACCATCATTGCCCTTATCCTTGCATGATCAACAAATAAACCAAGACATCAAAATACTGTTTTTTAATTCTATTCTATGGTGTTTGTCAGTGTTCAAAATACCAGCTCATTGTGAATCAAGCCTATGATCACAACAATGCAATTTTTTTCACTGTTGTACAAAAAACATGCTTTCAAACCATAGTGTGTTTGTGTGTGTGTGCATGGTGTGTACATATGCATATTTATCAATAAAGTGAACAGTGTTATAGTACTTGTGGCGGGCAGTACAGCCCTCAGAAGCATGGAACAAAATAAGTCAGAGAAGTAGGTAATTGTTTGGAGAACACCAGTGAACAGGCTGTATTTCAGTGTAACAGTCTCAGGGTCACTAAGGAAGAAGAAAATCCTGCAGCCTGTGGGGTTTAAGATAATATGGTCCCATAGAAGGGCTCCCATGTAGGATCCTGAGACTAAGGAAGGCCTATATATTCTTGTACCCTGAATACTCCATACTAATTAGAACAGATGCCTGTAAAATTAGGCTAGCAGATTACCTATATCAGTGGCATAGACAGTTTGAGTTTGCAGTGAGGACTGTAGGAAATGAAAATGTGCTGGACATCATCTTCAAAAGACACAGAAGTAATGTAGGCTGAAGATGAGAGTTTCATTTGTAGCAAGGTTTGAAATGTTCCCAGTTTCATTCACGTGATGTGGGAAACTGTATCACATGTAAGTAATCACCCACATTTATTGTAGGAGGATTTATGAACTGGGAAAACTTTTAGACTGAACTCATCCAAAACCCATGGTCTTCACCTAAATCAGAATAGGTTAGGCTACTTCAAACTCGAACATTATAGGAAAAGTTGAAACGTAAGGAAAATTGTCTGATATAGAACAGCGTATCTTTTATAATGACATATACATGAAAAGGGAAGTTAAAGCTTTCTATCTTAAAAAAAAGAAAAACAGTGAAGAACTACCCAAACAAATGTAATTCCAATGAAGAAGGTTAAATGAAATAGGTAATAAAACACCACCAGAGCTATCAGTGATTTTATATATATACATATATGTTGGAAGTCTAAAATGTAAGAAGCAAGAACTGAGCTGCAAATTTCTATATAATAAATATGTCAGAAATTTGATGACAGAAAGAATTAATGAGGTAATGAAATAGTGGGGTTCACTATACTTAAAATGTAGCATAGGGTGAGTTAAGTTGGCTGTATCAAAATGTAGCACAGAATCTCTATGAAGTGAACTTTCATGCCTGAATAGAACAACTGCCATATTAAGGTCATGTTGTCAATTAACCGAACGAGATGGTGACAGTAGCTCTGGAGCACTGTGAATAACTAGAAATATTGCAAAGGCAGAAAACATAACAATAATGGAAGATGAGAAGGCACTTAATGAAATTATCAGGTAAGAGGTTTAAAATAAACAAAGCACTTTTTCACTTCATATGTAATTAAATTGTGGAGCTGAATGTGCTGGATGTTCTGGAAGCCAAAAATCTAAATGAACGCCAAAACCTCTTAGGCATGTTCACTGATGACACGTCTATAAACGCTATTAAGTATAGTGGTACAAATGCAACCTCTAGGTCATGAAATCCCTGACACCTCAAAGGATATCCAGAGGTATGTCACTGTAGACTTGCCTTGTTCCTATATTCTTTTCCACATCAGAGACAATGCTGAGCTAAATCGGACTTTTTCTTCTCCACCATGGTACTGTTATGTTCTTACAACTGTTGCATAAGATTCCTTCCAGAGTGATTCCTATCAGCAGTATTTTATCTTTCTTCTTTAATTTCAAACTTTGTTTTAATAACACAAACAGACCCATAGTGGGAGGTTTCCCAGTATGGTAATAGTCAGAGAGAACTTGTCCTTTTTTGTTCCTAATGAAATTAAATGGTAAAAAAGGGGCTATTTGATTACTTATTTACTGAGGGAAGTGGTAGCTTGATTTGGAGGGAGGGAAGCTGATCTGCAAATTTTTGAACTATTTTACCCTGTTTGCACAACCAGCCTGGCAAACGCCTGTTACATCCACGCTGATAGCCAGGGAGGCAGATAAGTGTCGTTAGGGATCCTTCACAGTTTTTCCAGATCCAAAAAATAAGTGAGCCGAGTGCTCTGACCCACTATTGTGCATCCTTCCAGCAAGAGAATAGCTATCAAGCAGAAAAGATTTTTTTTTCCCCAGATGAGATATATATCCTAATTGTAGCTTCAAAGCTCAGTTCACTGGTATGCTCTGGCTGTGTTGCATTGTCTGTGCAGCGGAGAACATCTGCAAGCCCAGCTGCATTATACAGTCAGATCTGTGCAAAGCAGGTGGAGTGAAACTTTGCCCCAAGTAGAGAACATATGTATTTTTAAACTACTTAAGAGCAACTTCAGCTCCATGAAAGACGATACTGCATTTGGCTCCAGACCACTGCAGTACAGCAGTACACTTCCACATGTCAGATTCAGGCAAAGTTGTTGGCCTTAGGCTCAGGGATGCATGGAAACCACTCTGTTCTCTAAAGGTACCAAATGACCTCAAGAAAAGATTGCTCTAAATTCTATCTCCTCAAAGCCTCTAAAAGCAACTGCATTCCTGCTATCCAGTCCAATGCATCCAATGCTTTTCAAGAATTGACACATCTTGGAGTTGCCTCCACAGTCAAGAGCATGGTATGAAATAACCTAAGAAATGTCAAACTACCTTGTCTGCTTACAGAAGAGTGATTATTATATGGGGAAAGGAACTCTCATGCACAATGATGTGGGCAAGTAGGAAACTAGATCCACTCTGTGAGATTTATTAGCACATTTATAATAATGTACACATCACTGGAGTTGCTTCAGTTGCAAATGCTTCTTGACAGAGATTGTGGTCAGTCCCCTTGAAATCAGATTAGATTTGGCTGATGACGATTTAAATTGTTCCAAAGTTATTGAAAGATAACAGAAAATCCAAATAATTCATGCTGAATTCTGTCAATCTTAAAAATATATCTTCTAGTAAGCAAATATCAATTGAGGAACTTATTTAAATTAATTAATTTAAAGCATTTTTGTAACTAGGTGAATGCAAAACGTGAGGGGGCAACAAATGTAACTACTTGTTACTGTAGAACAGCTTATAGCATAGTTCAGCAAAAGCATTTCCTTGGTGTCCCAGGTACCAGGAGCAGGCAGAATGCCTCTTACAACACTATTGTATTGCTGTGCTGTCCCGCCACTCTCCTCCTGCAGGTTTCTACCTAAACGTTAGAACAGAGGCCTAACCAGTAGCTCCTGTAAGAGATGACAAAGATCTCCACTTTGCAATTGTGATTTCTGTTAACTGGTGCTTCTGTTGCCCTGAATAGGATCATCAGAGAGATCAAATGTATAGTTTCATTTCCATCTATTACCCTTTTTTTTTTTTTGTGGGTCACAGTATTCTTATAAGTAGCAAATTAAGCCCAGTCTCAAATGTGGGCACTCCAGTTAACCTGTTCAGAGCACAGAAGAAAAAGCAGTCTGAATGCAAGACAAGAAAATTTGGATAAAGTGCTGCAGCAGTGTCTAAAAAATGGGTTATGTTCATATTTTTGCAGTTCAGCCAGCTTTCTATTACAAAACACCAGCACATGGAAGGACAAAATACAGCTTGTGTGAATTTGTCATTACAAGTTTATATCTTTAGATCCGGGTATCTTTAGACTGTGCTATTTCCCCATGGACATAAAGTGAAATAGCTTGCTCTTTCTGCCTTTATGTGAAGGAAACCTTTGTCTCCTTCTGTAGAGTGTACATCACTGTCAGAAGCCTGGATTCTGCTGCACCGAGTCTGAATTCTGCAGATTCCCAAAACTGAAGAGCCACTTTGTCAATGGATTAAATTGCAGCCAGTCACAGTGGGATGATATCCAATTACAGCTTTCTGATAAATGCATCATAATGTTACACAGACATATTGCAAAACTACTGTGTATCAGTGCTAGTTTCACTCAGAAGTGTTGAACTGCAATGTCAAGATAGCAGTACATGATTATTTTGTTATATTGTTTCACTCTGTTTCACACAATCTCTCTTGTGGAGGGAAAAGGTTCNAAAAAAAAGAGCAAAGTCTGCAAACTACACAAACCACGGAGTACCATGAAGGAATGAATGCTGCTGTGAAGTGACAAGTGCCTTTGTGTTTAAAATAACCACACTTTGTGGGTGATCTTATAAAAGCCAGCAATCTGCTTCCCAAAAGCTCTACATCTCAATTACACAATAGTGAATCAAATTAGGACCGTGAATACATTTTGAGGATGGAGAAAGGAGGAGAGCTAGTTATGTAAATGGCAAAGGCAAAAAGATGTTTTTGAAAATATAAACAGCTCTTACTGAACTGAATTAATGGAATGGAAGTGGGAAGATTAGTTCAGTGTCAGTATTGGTACAGCTCCATTTCATACCTATGATGAAAGATTCACCCAAGATTAGACTATAAGTCTCCTCCCCCTGACATGGGAAATTACCTGATTCCCAACCTCTAGGTAAAAGTGCCTGTGAAACATTCCTGTTCTCTGTCTCACTGATTGCTGATGTATTTTACTTCAGCCTGAGGGGCTAAGAGGTTTTGCTCCATAATTCCCTTTCAGAAAAATAAGGTATTCTCTTGGGAAGTAGGGCACATGAATTCATATTCATCCAGAAATACACAGAAATGGGACCCAAGGCTCCCATCCTATGGGAGTGCTTTGACCCAAGGGATAGAAAAAAGAAATATGCATCTCTTTGACTACCATTTTTGTGACTTTTCACCCAACTACTCTTTTCAGCTAGATCTACTCAGTAAATTCAGCCTGCCTTTGCAAATAGTTTCAGGATATTTTCACTGACTTCACAGCATAAAAAGAAAGGAAAAAAAAACCCTCATTCATATTAATCTAAATGCGTATCTTCAAGCATCATTAATATCAACCTACCTCTCTGTTTGACAAAACTGTGCAGATAATGCAGTAATGGCCACATGAGAAAAGTCTACTTGAAGTTAATTGAGTGTTTGTATAGCGTTTGGTGTTCTAAGACTTTTACTTTATTAGGTGTAATTTTGGTCAGCTCACTAATGGGAAAATATGCTTCAGCTGGAGATCATCCAGAAAACCTCAATATAGTTCATACAAAGATAGAGGAAGTAATATGAAAAAGGTGAAGAACTGCATGTAAAAAGAAATCAGTGTTTTCCAAACACTCTAAGTTCACTAAGTTTTCCTTTTAATCATCTATTTCTGTTCCTTGGTTACAGTGCTATTTATAAAAATCACTTTGCTTCTTTAGTAGGAACCTGGTATAGATGGGAGAGACACTGTATTGTAATTCTACAGATTCTATCCTTAGCAATAGCTTGAATTCTCCTTTATCACATTTCCTTGAAATCACTTAGATTTCCTCATAATCATCAGTTTCCTGTGACCATTTCTTTTCTGCTGCTGTGCTGAGCTAGTCCAATGACTCCCATCACCTCTAAGCTATTGATCTGTCTGACATCTGATTCAACCTGTTCACAGTCATCTGGAGTGCTCCAAAGATAGATCAGAAAGATAAATTACCTGCTTCTCTGACACAAAGTGACTGGAAGAACAACACTTTTCCCCAGTCAAGGGGCAAGTTAATTTGGGGAAATTTGGGGCTATTGAAGTCTAGTTATTAAAAAAGTATTCACATCAATAGGAAAATGGTAGCAAAATACTTACAAAAGTCAGTGATGTAAACAGGACTCTCTATGAAGAGGCCATGGCTCAATAGGGTCTCCTGTGTACTTCTCCAGCTAAGATAAACCCTTCAAATGTTGAATCACCTTTGAACATAAACTGATGCAAAAAAAAGTTATTCACAATAAAAGAACATACCTTTTAAAAAATTAGCTCATTTTAGCACTCATGCTGTTTCTGTGTATTTCACTGAACAAATTAATTACATCAATGTATGCAAATGAGTATTTACAGACATAAGTGGAAAGTTTAAGTGGAATGGAGGTAACATTCCATTTGATGTGGAATTTTGGTCAGATCTTCAGTGGCTTTGTCTTATATTTTAAGTTCACTTTACAAAAACTTTGGGAGAGGCAGAATCTGTGCTTGCACTTCAGAAGGTTAGGTTGCAGTTCTTGAAAATCCAGATGGTGTATCTGCATTTAAAATGAGGGAAATGAAATTATTCTCAGCTTCTTCCTTCAGAATCATGTTTAGGTCACCTGGAAATACTAGATTAGTTCCAAATGGGCAGGAGTACAAAAGCAAGAGTAACCAGCATCTGTAAATCTTAAAATGGGTCTCTAGAAGAATTAAGACAGCCAAGTGAAATACAAGTTTCAAGTCACTCAGCCAACAAAACTGGGATTTGTGAACACCCAAGAATCTAACTCCCTGTAGGGATTATCCAATGGACAAGGATCCAATGTGTCCATCATTGACTTCAGAGGGGTCAAGCCTACATTTTGTCTTTGCAGTCATACTCTCTATGTACTTTTAAAATTAACTAAAATTATACTTCAGCTTTGACAAAAATGTACCTACTGACTTCTATTGTATTAGTACAAGATTTGTAATGTGTGTGTTGGTCTTCTTAAAAAGAACTTAACCGTTTTAAATGCACAAAAATTACATGCATTATAAATAAAATAAGGGTGTTTTTATGCGTGAGTCAAGGAGAAACTACTCAGGTGGAAAAAGTGAGTCAATATTTAGGTCACTAGAAATAAAAGCACAATTCATGATGTCAGACAGACAGGAGGAAGGGAGCAGAGGGAGTGGGTGAGGCTGAAGGCAGACTCCAAGCAAGACAATAGGCTGGACTGACACCAAGCATAACACTGACAAGATGCATCATAATGCATGCTGATGTGCTAGAGGCAAGACTGAGAACCTGTCTCTGTGGGAAAAGTGTATTATACTGTAATTAACCAGGAAGTAATCAGGAAAAAAAATATTCAAAGATATGAACTTCTGTGGAAAACCAGAATATGCTAGCTAAACATCTAAATTAACATGTTGGAAAAAAATGCAAATTTAAACCTGTATCAAGTGAATTTCTTTAAGGTATTGAACCAGAGAGGTAGTGTTTTGTCTCTCTCTCATCCTTTAAGATTTTGGAAGCAGGACTATTTTTCTTTCTGAAGTACCAGGAGTTTCTTTGGCAATATATTAACAGGTGCTCGAAGTATATGGCAGAGACTTTCCTTTTAGTATAGGTCATACAAAGGGTCATAGACGGGGGACACATAACTTTGAAAGTGACTCATAGTAAATGAAGAGACATTTCCAGATTGGTGGGAGAGAAGTGAAAGCTTCACCACCTACTCAGAGATGAGATGTGTAGAAGGGAGAGACCTGGAAAAGAACTGTTAATCGAATGAATGGCAGAGAGAGAGAAAAGTAAGTTCACAGTTAACCATTGTAGTTACAAAGTGGATTTAGGAAATTTTGGTTAGAAACTTGAATTAGGAAAGAAAAATGGGATAAGGTTATGAATTTTTTCCAGGTTGTGAATATATTTTGAAAATGTATTCTAGAAAATAAGGACAACTCGATGTTTTTAAAAAATGTAACTTTGTTAGTGAACTATGGAGTTTTTCAAAGGTGCAAAATCAGTAGTTTATTGTATTTATCAAGTCCTTCATTAATATAGTCCAGTCCTTTTATAAATCAGTTTTGCCCAGCATCATGAAAGTGATGTCAGTACTACCGTTCTGGTTTTGGTCTTTCCCTCGAGCCTTCTTGCGCATCTCACAGGGTAAACTGAGTGGACCGGCTAGTGCTCACACGGTACGCAGGTGGAGCCAAGGGA
>VZTU01019494.1:179426-268518 GCA_013400835.1 Zapornia atra | reverse complement strand
AGCAGTTACACCAAACTGTAACAGATAGGCTGCAGACTTCCTTTTGTTGTGTATCTCATTCACAGCAAAGCCCGATGGCTCTGCACACCCCTCGGGGCAGAGAAGGGCTGTAAACTCGAGAGCTCAGGTGTTGGCTTGGGTTTCATGGCTGCATGCATCTGGCTAATGAACATCAGGGCATGTTCTTCAGCACCCAGACTCTTCCATGTCTGACAGGTTGTCACTCCAACGTGTGCTCCATTCCCGCTACGTGGTGTTGTCCCATTTTTAGTACTGCCACAGTCAGGTAAAGCAAACGTGGTGCTCTGGTGTGCCTTAGTCTCCTCCCCTTAGAAAGCAAGTAGGGTACCTACAGGCAGCTGAATTCAAACAAGCATTTCAGGAACTTAAATAAAGGTTTTCTGATTCTTTTCACACATAATTAATTGCAAAGTGTTGTGACTCTGGAGGACCAGAACTCCCTGGGAAAAGCGCCCTGCTGAACTCCTGCAGCTGCGTGCCTCATTGTACAGGAAGGATGAAGAGCACCTAAGCTGCAGGCTTTGGGTAGGTGGTGCGGATGTCCTCTGAGGAACACAGTGGCTGCCAAGGGCTCAAGTCCCTTTGGATTTGTGTTAGATGGACCCAGGGGAGCTGTGAGGGGAGAGCAGGGTGATGTCTAGGGAGCTGCTTGGATCCTCTCCCAGGAAGTGAAGGAGCTTTACTTGTCTCTAGAGAGTGGATTGCTCAGTGTGGGGGAAGAAGCACTACCCTAGAGTGAACCCAAACCATTTTCATTTGTTGAAAGATTTCATGGAGCCCCTGGAGATGTGTGCCAAAGGAGAAGGTGCAGTTTGGGAAGCAGTGTGTGATACAAGTTGAAGGATATAGAGTTTAGGTACTTGGTCAGGGGAAGGTGGGGTGTCTGATTACTACTGCTTGAATAGCCAGAGAGAAGGTTCTCCCCGGCTGTGTGTTCCTTGCTGGGTGTTTGCTCTGAATATTTCGTCGCAGAACAGTGTCCTCGTGCCGCTCCTTGTGTTGGTGCAGTCACAGTGATGTGCTCCTGGGCACAGCTGGGAAGGCAGTGAGGCTCAAGGGCATTTCACGGGGGGCGTTTAGTTGTGCTGATGATCAGGGTTGCCCTCAAGACGGTGATGTGTGAGTAGGCCAGAGAGAACAGGAAATAAAAGGAAGGCCTTTCAGCGACGGCCCCTTCCTCATGTTGAAGATGAGGAATGCCTTCTGCATTTAGAAAAACAAGAAAACCCACCCAAAACCCACAAACAAAACCCAACTAAAATAGCCAACCAAACAAAAAAAACCTGCAGCAAAAACTGCAACCAAACCAACTGACTAAAATTAACTTCACCCCATCGTTGAATGAATTACAGACACAGCAATGCTTGTGCTTCAGGGTGTGATGGAGAAGGCCCCTCTTGCCCTGAGTTTCGTGGCTGCCTGTTTTAGCACAGAGTGAAATGCTTTTCTCTCTCTACATCATACTCCACAGAATTATTCTCACAGCTTTTACCCAGCTTCGGCTTTGAGTGATGTGGGGACTCCAGCGGCTGAACTGGTTCCAGTCTGCCACACTGATGGCAAGGGCTGCATGCTGCTGATGGTGTGACAGTAGCTGCTCGTGGAGAGTCAGCACAGGTTGGAGCACACCGCAAGTCTGATAGGACATGTGGTGTCCATTTTTGGGGGTAAACGAGTAGGAGCAAAAAGCTGTGTCTGGGGCTTATGTGGCAGTGAATAAAGGATGCCTGGTGTTGGTAGTGTAGCTACCGCTGCACTCTGCGGTTACAGCTCTGTGTGTGTTAACCAGAACAGTCGGCTGCTTGCAAGCTGTAGTGAAATCCTCGGTGACTGCTGGTTTATGTTTTTTAACATGGTTTTTGTTTAGGTGTCCCCCTGGTTCCGTCGTGATGGCTTGTTTGGGCTGCTTCGGCCTGCAGCAGCTTTAAGGAGTGGCTCTTAAGGTTTTGTTCAAGTTGGAACAAAACAATCAGGGTCAGATCAGATGTTAGGAAAAAATTTACTGAAAGAGTTGTGGGGCTGTGAAACAGGCTGCCCAGGGAGGGGGCTGAGTCCCTGCCCCAGGTATGTTTTAAAAAAGGGTAGATGAGGTACTGGTACTGAGAGATCTGGCTTAGGATGGGATTGGTTGGACGTGAGCTTGAAGGTCTTTTCCAACCTTGTGATTCTGTGAAATAACGGTGTCCTCTCAAGAATGCTGCTGTGTGACGTAGGTGCATGTAAATGCTGGCTGGAGGAAGCTTTGCTCGTGGAGCTGTCTGGGAAGGCTGTGCTGCGCTGTCGGCCAGGCCTGCCCTGGGGCAGTGCGGTTGGGGATGAGCTCCAAAAGACCCCCTGAAGCCCTCCGTCTGCTGGAGGGACGGTCCCGACCTGCCCCGCAGCCCGTTCTTGGCTGTGTGTGAAGGGGTCAGGGTGAGCTGGGACACGGGCTGTTGGCACGGGCGTGGGGACGTGGGCTTGGAAAATGTTCTGCTTCCGGTTTCGAGTCCCTTCATCCCCGCCGCATGCCGCTTTGTCTCCAGCAGCGTGCCGGGAAGGGGAGAGGGGCTACAATGGCTTCACGGGCTCGTATTGTTTATTTGTTGTAAACCACAGCTGCCCGAGTGCCGGCTCGTGACTGACAGACAAATGAGTTTACCCTTCATCTCTCTGAAAGTGATTCTGAGAATCCCCGCATCCTGTGGCTTCATTTTTGTGTCCTTCTTTGTCATTTTCCCAATGAAAATTACCCCGGCACTGATCTCAATGTTAATGTATTCCTGCTTACATTTGACTTCTGAATATGTTATGGCTAATTATCATTACACAGGACGAGAGATCAGAGCCCCGACTGAGGTGCTTGGTAAAGGAACAAAAGGAGGCCAACTCTGCATCTTGGCACCGGCCCGAAAATTGTGACTGAGCATCTTGGAACTGGTGGAGCCTGGGGAGGGGGGCTCGTTCCCTCTTTTCCTGAGTTTCATTTTATTATTTTTTATGAAGTGGGGGAGGGGCCAGGACGGGGCTAAAATTTCCCCTTGAACATGATGTCAATATGTTGGCATGTCTCCTTTTATTAAGATGCCATCCAACTGATAACAAGTCCTGCTGTGTTTTACCAACATAAAAAATTAGACTGGAGACCAGGGAGCGGCAGGTGGCTTTTGGCACCAAGAAATAATCACACTTGATGTGGAAAGTAAAGTAAAAGGAGCCATCTGTTCACTGCAGGAGGACGTGAAAAATCACATTAACATATTGTCACTAACATCATGAAATACACAGTTAATAATAAATTTAGTTATCATGGCAAGCTGCATCGGATGCTTCCTTAGCAGAAGTATTGTGTGGAAGATGTGTTTGCTCACATCCCTGTACTGAGATACATCCCTTTCTCTGTGAAGTCCGAGCCCTGCTGCCTGTCGCTGCCTGCGAGCAGATAGGCGCCCGCTCTGTGGGGAGCAGGAATGGCTCCTCCGGTCCCTCCTCTGCCTTCGCCCTTCCGTCTGCACTGCTCCTGCCTATCCTCAGCTCCTGGCTGCCAGGCAAGCACTGCTCCATGGCTGAAAAGGGAGGGACTGGAAATGCGGTGGGAGGAAGGGAATGAAAAGCCTAGAGAAAAGGAGGAGCCTTGAGTCAGGTGTATGTGCTGAGGGTGCTGAAGGTTGGCTCCAATGTCTGCTTAAGTCTTTGGGAAGCTTTTCTTTTGCTAATTTAATTGGCATTGGTTAAGACTTGTGGTATTGAAGGAGTTTTTCATGGGAGCTCACTTCTTGCAGATGTGTTCATTACCTGTTCAATTGGAGATGCACGTAGCCTGCCAAGTCACTCATCTGGTCAGGAAGTTTTCACCTCCCCTCTCTCCTACATGCCCTGGGGTCTGCAGACCTCCTGTGATGTGTGTGTCTGCGGGGCTGCGTGCTAGAGTTGTCAGGGCCTGGAACAGGCTTCCCAGGGAGGTGGTTGAGTCGCCTTCCCTGGATGTGTTCAAAAAAAGGGTAGATGAGGTACTTAAGGATGTGGTTTAGGTTATGATGGGATTGGTTGGACTTGATGATATTCAAAGGTCTTTTCCAACCTTGTGATTCTGTGATTCTAACCTAGGAAGGAACTTTCCCATCGATGGTTTTTTTGATAGCTCAAGCTCAGGAGGGTAGTGCTGGGTTAACTCTGAAGCCAGGTAGGACAAGGATGTTCTTCTCTTAGTCTTAAGGATCGCTTTCAGTAAGAATGTACTTAATAAAGTCATTCTGGTCTGTGCACAGCATACCTCAAATTTCTGTCTGGAATTGGTTTGAGCTTCAGATGGATCGTGTACCGAGATGTGCTCTTTAGTCATCTCTACAAAACCTCATCATCCCCGTTCCTCTGCTCTGGTACATTGATCCTAATGATTTTACTGTGCCCCCTCCCAACCTGTGTCACTGTCTGCAGATAAGAATGGGAATGGAAGCAGTGCACGGTTACCCACAGAGTGAGCAAGGGCGGCCTGGCAGTGTGCAGCCGGAGAGGCTGAGTGACTTGCACTGGGTCCCATACTGCAGCGCCCAGCAGCTCGGGAGCTGCCCTTTGGTGCTGCAGGCTTGCCTTCTTACTCAAAAATGCTCTTGTAGCAGAGAAGGTCAGTAGCTCCTCAGGCATTCCTGCGGTGCCTTTGTACACACGTGTGTATGTGTGTGTGCACACGCACCGTCCAGAGCGTTTGAGCTCAAAGGCAGTAAGAGCTACTTGTCCAGGAGTGGAGGTCTTAAATGAAAATCTGTATTCTGGAAAGAGTCTGAGTGGGGAGGTGTCAGGGCTGTGGTTACTCAGTGCTGACACCGTGTCCTCTCAGCAGCCAGCTGTCAGGCTTCTTCCAGCTGTTTTTGGATCATTTGGCTTGTTGGGTGTTTTGTGACAGGGTGCTGGGTGCAGCTGGGCTCCCTCGTGTGCTCCTGAGGCAGTGCAGCAGGGCTTGCTGCTTCCTGTTCCACCGGACCGACCTGGTGGCTTCGAGCCGATGCGTCCTCCCAGCCTCCCAGGGCATGGGACGTAGCAGTGTGCTCTTTTGAAAAGATGGAGATTGCAGACTGGGAAGAGCAAGCAACACCCACACACAGGCAGGCTGGGGCAGAAACAAGCATTGAATATAATTAATGTCAATCAACCTGGCCGTATGGAAAATAGATCTTGTCAAATGAACTTGATAGCTTTTCTGATGAGATTATGAGTCTGGCTGATAGACTTCCCTTGGTAGTGAATAATATTTTGATTAAGAAGCTGAAACGATACAAAATGATCACACAACATGCTATTAGCTGGATTAAAAACTCGCTGACTGTAAAGTTCAGTCTCAAGATGGGACAGTGTGCAGGTCACCAATGCTGGGCAGGTGTGCTTCCGGTGACAGCCTGTGGGAATAGGGGTTCAGCGCCACACCCTTGGACCTCAGCTTCTCCATTCCTGACCCAGCAGAAAACCCGCTGCTGCACTCTGTGAGGGCACGGCGATATCTGGAGCACTCAGTCATGGAGGGAGCTGCTCGCTGACCCAGGGCCCACCTGGGTTTTGTGGTGGAAGCAAAGAGCTTCCTCCTTGGCGTGGTAAAAGCCAAAGCTGCGCATCTCAGCAAAGCACCCGGGGCCTGTGTGTAATGTGGGAGAGTTTGTGGTAAGTGTGACTTGGAAAAGAACTGGGGATCACCCTAAGCATGAGTCTCATGGGGAGAGGCTGGAGGAGCTGGGGCTGGTCAGCTTGGAGAAGAGGAGGCTCGGGGGAGACCTTCTTGCTCCTTCCTGAAAGGAGGTTGGGGGGAGCTGGGGTCAGCCTCTTCTTGCAGATAACCAGTGACAGGACAAGAGGGGATGGCTGCAAGTTGCACCAGGGGAGGTTCATGTTAGAAACGAGGAGAAATTTCTCCTCCCAAAGAGTGGTTGGGCATCGGAATGGGTAGGCTTGCTTTTTCATGGCTTGAGATCCTTGTAGGAAAAGCAACCAGGGGGTGTTTTCAGTGAGGAAACAATGCCTTGAAAGTAGGCTTGAATGCCGTGGTCTTAATCTATAATCCATGGGGTGGCCCTGCTTGAAAGGCCGTTCTTCGTCTCCAGAGCCCAGAGCAGAGAGCCTGTGCTCGTTGCGAGGGCGAGCTCCTCGCAGTGAGGCATTGGAATGGCTGGAATAGCTCCGTGTTCGGCTGCTGACAGTCGCTTTGCAAGTAAGATGTCACTTGTGGGGAAAAAGCTGTACGTATTGACAGCCTTTTTGTGTTCTGACAGGCCTTTCTAGTTGGGTTGCTACTGCGTTTTGTACACGATGGACCTCTGTGTGACTGGGGGAATGCGAGGCAGATGGGCTCTGCAGTCAGCCTGAGGGGACAGGAGAAGGTGACTTCAGATGCTCAAGTACCCTGAGCTTCCTGCCTTTCATCTCAGTGGGAGAGGGCCCCATAGAGACGATGTGCCTCCAGAGCTCCCAGGGGATGTCATGTGGCCAGGATTGAAGCCAGTGGGCAGTGCCTGGTTAGAGAGGGGAGGCAGCCATGAGGGTTTAACAGGGGCCAGGGGAACGCGGTGTGACCATAGCAAATGGGCTATGTCACAGATTCCAGTCTTCCTGGGCTTCCTTGTTGTCTTTTCCCACTTGTCTGTATCCCTGTTTACAGACATCCTTCTGCCTGCAAGGGGTGCAGAGGTCCTGTCTGTTGACCAGCAGGCAGCGAGTCGGCTCCTTCCAGCTGATGGCATCTTAGAAGTGGAGGGACATGCGACTCTTTTAACACAGATAAGCTGCTAGTTCCCATAGCTGCTGGGTGTAGGGATCAGGTTATTTGCTGGGTACAAGTGCTTAAAGAAAGTGGCTTTATTTGGGAAAAAAAAGGAGGAGGAAAAAAGCCTGCAAGACTTCATGGCTTGGCACACCTTTGTGTGTATAATGGCCTCATACTACTTGTGTTGTGCCTCTGCTAGAGGTTTCCAGCCAGCGCTCTGGGGATATGCTGCTCTGCGGGGTGCTGCCCCATGGGAGGGGGCAGATCTCCTCCCCAAGGACTCAGGTGATTTCCCCTTAGGAGGAGGCAGGTGATCTCCCCAAGGACACAGATCTCCTTCACACAAGAGGACACACAGATGATCTCCAGTGGAGGCAGGTGTCCTCCCCTTGGGAGGACACAGATGATCTCCCATGGAGGCAGGTCTCTTCCCCTCAGGAGGAAGCAGGTGATCTCCCCAAGGAGGCAGGTCTCCTTCCCTCAGGAGGACGCAGGCTGGTTCTCCTCTCACTGCAGCCTGCTGAAGTGGCGCAGCAGTGGGGCATGCAGTAGGGGTACAGGACACGTCTTGGCCTGACAAGGGTTAGGTGCTGGGTGCGTTTTTCTTTCCTGTCAATCTAGTGTCCACTTGCCTTGGGGGCTTGCTGACACTCGTGGGCCTGCTCATGGACAGACAGGCAGGAGAAGAGGCTTTCCCTTCTGATGCTCACATGCAGCTGTCTTGGGTAGCTTTGCTATAGAGCTTTAAGTGTGAGTAGAGACCTGGCAGCTGGTGGTGTGTGCGCCTCAGAGCAACATGGCCCACCCTCCCCAGCACGTCCTGCCATGGTGGATGTCCAGCCAGCAGTCTCATGCCAGCGCGGCAGTGGAGTGTCACAGAAAGGGGACCTGCTGAAAGGCCTGGGGATATCGGAGCTCTCTGTATGTGTAGTGATGGGAGTTGCATGTGTTATAGAGGAGGAGAACGTTCCTGTTTCATAACCAGAGTATCGGGAGAGCAGCAAGGAAGCCTTTCTGTGACATGTGTTCCTGCTGAACAGAAACTGAGGTAACAAGGGAGCATTGCCTTACACACCCCAGGATGTTTATGTGCATTCAGATCCTCGGAATAATGAGTGTGCTGTTGTATGCCCTCATTTACATAACTAATTGGAGCATGGTCCTCATAATTTTGATGACAATGCTATGTAATAGAAATCTTACAGCCCATTGGGAGACCGGGGAGACAAATACCTTGGAGGTCCAGTCTTGTACTTGCTGCAGTACTGCAGCCTGCTTGAAGCAGCACTGGAGATGTGCAGAACATCTGGTGGGAGCAGGTGGCGGTTTTACCTTTCAATATGTTATTTAAATAATAATTTAGTTAAGCCTACAAATAGTAATAGTAATAAAAAGAGTCTCGCACGTATTCATGTCTTGGTGTAAAGGAGCTTTCTGAACGGAGGTACCGAGCTCTTTCTTCCCTAGGCTCAGCCTGGGCTCTTCCTCTCCTCATTTTCCTGCTGGTTTTGGAGTGAGGGCAGAGGCATGCACCCTGGCTCCGATAGAGAGGAGGACTGCTTACTGCCTGACACGTAGCTGCTGAGCAGGTGGTGTCTGGGGCAAGGTGTGTGCTGAGCCTTCGTGCTCTTCACCTCACAAGTAACGTGTAACATCATACTGCACCACAGGTACATGTAAGGGGAGAGGTCTCAGGCAGCCTGAGCTGTTGTGCCTGACTAGTGTGTTTGTGACAGGCTGGTCCCTGCCTCAGTCCCGGAGGGCTGAGTCCGCAGCTGGTCTGATCTTTGGGAAGCGGGGCTCTGGAAAGCTCCTCTCAGAGAAGCCAGGTGCAGGAGCAGCTCCGATACCTGTTCCTGCGCCGCAGGCCTCGTGTCCCGGTCCTGCTGGCATGAGCAGCGTGACTGTGTAGCCTGGGCAGCACGGCACGGTAATGAGAGTCTGATTAGTGCGAAAGAGGCTATGCTTTCTTACATTATTAATTGACTAATGAAATTAGAGGCCTTATTTACAGGTGGAAAACTGGCTGCGGCTGTAAACACGCTGGTAGAGCTGTGAGGCTGCAGCCGACAGAAGGCAAGACAGAGAAGGTGATGAATAAGATGCATTGTCTGTTGGAGGAGAGGGAGGGACGTGTGTCAGCACGCTTGACCCAGTGAGGTGATTGTTGTGACTTTCATTGCTGGAGAAATGATTTTCACTCTCTCTTGGTGCACGAATATAATTTGGTGGGTTGTTACTGGAGATAGCGTTCTCTCTTGGCTGAGGGTAATGGTTCTGAAACACAGGCTTGTTTGCAGAGAAGTGGTGTTGGAAAAAAATAATAATCTAAGTGCAGTCACCCTTTTGTCCTTAGTGATGGCCCTGTGAGTGCAGCTTGAGAAGGCTCGTGTTTGGAGAGGGGGAAGAAGGAGCAGTGGCTTAGGTTTGGTTTGAAGAGCTGGGGAGTGTCCTGGGTACAACCAGAGTTTGCTTTGCAGGTCTGCAGTGGGCGAGGTGGGGGACTGGGAGGAGGGTGAGGGGCAGCAATAAAAAGAAGTGGATGGATGTGTTAGAAGTGGTGCTGCCTCCAGGGACACGTTTTTCTAGAGGTGCTGAAGAGACCTTGTGATCCGTGACCGGGACTGTTTGATGCGGTGGTGGTTGAGTCCCTGTGACTTATCATTGCTGCTGGTACAGTCTCAGCTTCACTTCCAGCACTCCTGGTTCACCAGTGTAGTAGAAGCTTCCAGGAAAACCAGTGGAATTGCCTTTCTCACGTAGCTCCCTCATCCCACTTCAGGGCTTCCTTGGGATCTGCTGGGCTGTTCATAGCAGGACTGCAGTGCTCAGGAGCATGAGCCTGCGGGCAGGAGTAGGTTGGGTGGCTGAGGCCTGGCCAGGTGGAACGCTCAGTTCCTCTGCTCTCATGCAGGAATGGTGGGATCCTTGGGAGGATTGCTCCAGGGAAGGAAGAACCCAAACCCACAAATCTCACTCTCCATGTGTGGGTGAAGGGTGGGCGGTCAGAACTGCTGGTTCCGTTAGAGCACTTTGGTCATGGCGGTGAGGGTGAGGCTGTGCCCCACCCAGAGATGTGAGGATGTGGTGCTGTGGAGTGTTTACTTCCTGGCACTGCTTCATTACCTGCTCTTGGTAATTTATGGTGCCATATGGAGGGCGGTGGATAACTGCCCGTCATTACGAACACACTGGTTTCATTTACCTGAAGCAGGCTTTGCCGTTTAGAATGGAATCAGAGATACTTTGTTGCCTCATTACAGCCCAATTAAAACGCGGTTTTAACCTAACGCTAGGTTGATTATTAATTGTCTGGAAGGCCTTTTTCCTTCTGTGCCTTTAATTAGGATTTCCCATTACAGCCTCATCCCAAAGCACAGAGTGCTGACAGTGTGGAGCAGTGTTGGGCTGCTGTGCGGCAGGCACGTGGGTCCAGCCCTGCACCTAGAGCCATTGTGCCTGTGCTCTCCAGTCAGACTTCCCTCCTTGGGGACAGGAGGTGTGTGGTGTCCCAGCTGCAGTTGCTCCCCTTGGCCCTTCAGCTGAATGCCTGGGAAGTTTGAGGCCCTTGTTTGATGGGGCTGCCTTTGCCGTGAAGCGGGACAGGGTTTTAGGGGCCACAGTGAGACAGACCAACTGACCACCCAACAAAAATTCATCACCCCCAGCTGAAAGGGAACTGCGCGGCCGTGGATTCAGTTCTACTGGCAACAGTCTCTGGAGGAGAAGTCAAGGCAAATGCTTTGCAGTCTTTATTGATCTCTTTGGCAGTTTATCAGTTACCAGGCTGAGAGACCTGGGCTTGTTCAGCCTGGAGAAGAGAAGGCTCTGGGGAGATGTTACAGCACCTTCCAGTCCCTGATGGGGAAGTGGGGGCTGCCCCCTCCCTGGAGGTGTCCAAGGCTGGGTTGAATGGGGCCTTGAGCAGCCTGGTCTGGTGAGACGTGTCCCTGCCCATGGCAGGAGGTAGGACTGGATGGGCTCTGAGGTCCCTTCTAGCCCTGTCCAGTCGGGGATTCTGTGATTTAGCATTGGGAAGAAAACATTCTGAGCAGTAGCAGGGCCTGTATGCCCCTGCCCTTTGTAACCAGGGCGGCAGGTACTGGCGGATAAGAATACTCATCTCTGTGTGCTCGTGGCCTCCAGTGAAGCCTGAGATGGAGCAGCTGGATCTTTGTGGGGAGTTAAGGAAAAGAAACAGCCCACCTGCTCCACCGCAGCAGAGAACAGCCTCACCTGGGAGATTTCTCTCTCATTTTGTCCTTTCCTAGTTTTATTAGAGGTAGGGTAGTATAGAACTCAGTCTCTCCCTCTACCCTTAGTCTTGAGAACACTGATTTGGCAAGACAGTGTGACCAAAGACCCTGGACAAAACGGCAGACCAGTCCCTAGCTTCATCTTCTCTACAGCTGTAGAAATCATTTATTTGCCCTAGAAAAGCTCATTTACCAGCCTAAGGATTCTGGCTTCCTTCGGGCAACGTGTGGGTCAGAGGTTAGCTTGTTTGGAAAAGTGGTCCTAAAAATATCCCTAAGGAGATAGGTGCCACTTCACATCGAATGAGGGGTGGGAAGTGGAGGGGCAGGAGCACAATGCCATCACAGAGCAACTGCTGGATTGTGCAGTACAGGCTGGAATACAGAAGAGCAATTTGAGCTCTGCAGCTGGTAGCATGCAGGAAATCTTCCCTCCTGTCACTCGAGATCTTAAACCCTGACACAGAGCTTAGATGCACACCACAGACCTGTCTGGAAAGGACCTGAGAGGAGCTGTGCGTGGTGAAATGCCTGTTTTATCCTGGCTGGTACAGCACTGCCTGGGATATCTTGTGCGGGGATTGTGTAGGGCCAGGGGTCACCCAGCTGGCATGTCTTTGGAGAGGGAACAGGTTATTCTCACATGTTGGATGGTAGGAAGCCCTCTGCCTTGCAGCTCTCCAGTGATTTATTTTGGGTGTTTAGCCAAGGACTTAAGTGGGTTAGTAGACAGCACCTTCGGGGAAGTTGCTCTTGATAATTTAACTTTCAGAGAGCAGGTTATAGTGCTCTCAAACAGTTGTGTCAAAGACCCAGCAAAAATTAATGTCTCAGAACTAATGGCAAGCTTTACAGGATGTTGCTCTGATTTATTGAGTGGTGCTAAGCTCCAGCATCCTTGTGTGGAGAGCACTTGTCTTCATATAAGGGGGCTAATGCTACCTCAAGCTGTTGTAAGTTGACTTGGTGAAATTGCTTAGATGCCACTCTCGATGTGGATAGCTGGTGGTGATTACTCTTAAGTATTCAAAGAGCAGAAGCCCTGGGGAAAGGCTGATTAGCTGTCCAGGAGGATGGTGTTCCAGTCATGTAAACAAACTCCTGAACTCTCCTGGTCATAATGAGGACCAGGCCCTGGTGACAAAGCCCACTCTGCTCTGTGCTGCTGCATTGAAGTTGAGCAATTTGCAGGGGGAAAGTGATTGGAGTGAGTCCCGGTGATGCACGTAATCCACTAATCACCACTCTGAGACTTGTGGTGCTCAGGAACAGCAGGAGGGAATTGGCTTTTATGGGCTGAAGGAGACGCTGGCATATGTTGTTGAGGAGAGGGGGAGGAGGGACTGCTTAAATATTTATGGATTAAGGGTACATTGGGATCCCTTCTGTCTCATGTATGCCTGGTTCCCCACTTCCTCCCACGGACTGTGAGACACAAACCCTCCTCAGCCTTACCCATGCTTTAGCTTGGACCCATCTGTCCTGAACCTCCTTCAGCCCTCACGTCCGCACTCATGGACTGGGTGGGTGTGAAGCCTCATTGCCATCCCTCTTGCTGGGACGTGTTGATCTTCCTCCAAAAACTTCCAGTAGAAAAAGATGAAGGCATTGCGGCCCAGATGCTAATGGAAAGTGAGGCTAGGAGTGGAACGAACTCGGAATTGGAGTCCTGGCAGGCAGACAGCAGCTGGATGCCATCCTGGGTGTGGGCAGAGCCTGCTGAGAGCAGCCCTGGTGCTCCTTCCATCCATCCTTCCTGGTGTCCGTCTCGTCGGATCACCCCTCCTCCAGTGATCATTTTACCAGTGTAAATTCACCCTCTCTTTCATAAGGAGAACATATTTCATGCTGTGGACAAGATGCTTTTGTATGCAGAGTGCCCCATGCCGCCTTAGAACCTGTGTGGGAGATGGAGAAGGCTGGGAAAAGGGCAGACCCCACACTGCCTATCCAATGCTGTGCAGTCAGAGCAGCCCAGTATGCCGATAGTAATAGAATCATAGAATCATAGAATCGTAGGGGTTGGAAGGGACCTCAAGAGATCATCGGGTTCAGCCCCCCTGCCAAAGCAGCTCCCTAGGACATATCACTCAGATAGGTGTCCAGACGGGTCTTGAATATCTCCAGAGAAGGAGACTCCACCACCTCCCTGGGCAGCCCATTCCAGTGCTCTGTCACCCTCACTGTGAAAAAGTTCTTCCCCATGTTGGTGTGGAACTTCCTGTGCTCCAACTTGCAGCTGTTGCCCCTTGTCCTGTCCCCACAGACCACCGAAAAGGGGCTGGCCAATTCCCCCTGCATCCCCTGCTTAAGATAATTATAGACTTTAATTAGGTCCCCCCTAAGTCTTCTCTTCTCAAGGCTGAAGAGTCCCAACTTACTCAGCCTGTCCTCATAGGGGAGATGCTCCAGGCCCCTAATCATCTTCGTAGCCCTTCTTTGGACTCTCTCCAGGAGATCCCTGTCCTTTTTAAACCAAGGAGCCCAGAACTGGACACAATACTCCAGGTGGGGCCTGACCAGGGCAGAGTAGAAATAGTCACAGTGCTGCACATAGGAGCAGGAGCTGAAGGAGCTGCCTGGTGCCAACAAACCTCTCTGCTGTCGCATGGTGCCTGTGAGCACGATGACTAGAGGAGCTCTTCCCACCGAGACCCATGGAGAGTGACGGTGACATAAAAACAGGAACAGTACACGTTCCTTGCTGCAGCCAGGTAACATCTGGAAAAGCTACTTGTGCTGTGTGTTTCCTGCTCTTGGTGTGCTGTAGTGACCTACTTGCTCTGTGAGACCCGAGTTGCTCAAGTGCTGCCCACTCTAGTATTAAACCCGATAGTACCTTGGGTTATTTCTTGCTGTTATACACAGTTTTGCATTGTTTCTCCTGAAGTATTTCATAGGGAATACAAATACCATGATAGCCTTTTCCCCAGCAGAGGAAACGGAGGCACAGGAGATGAAGAGAATCACACAAAGCTATGTAATGCCTGGGTGGTGCGGCCGAGAGCCAGCCCTGTGCTGGGAGCCCACAGACAGGGTGCTCGCTGTGAGACACAGTCTGGGAGCAGCTCTGCCAATGCTTTTCTTTCTTTAAATGATCACAGAAGACTTTTGGTGAGGTGTAGCTGCAGTGCAGGATAACTTGGGTTTGTATTGTATGCGTTCTCAGACAGGTTTACTCTTGTAAAAAGTTGACTTACGTCTTTGTGCTGATTTGCTCTTAATATCTACGAGTTTGCCTGTAGCACCCTGTGCCATCAACAAGTCAGACCCCCTCCTGCTCTTCTGTTTTCTGAAAGGGTGCGTAACTCTTTTGTCCCATTCAGTTAATGGCTCTTTTAACACCTATTAAAGCCTGTACTTAGATAAATCACATATTAAATGGTTCTATATCGGGTATTAAAATCACATAAATCAGTTATAATTAGTTAAAACTGTTACTGTAATGAAGATCAGCCCCTCAGATCCACTCTAGAGCAACAACAGCCCTTGGAAGTCACAGTGGAGCCTGTCTGAATGCTTTCCAGATGCTGGCTCGCTGTGCTGAGTGCTCCGGTGGAAAAAGCCACCCGGATGCGGCACTGAGAGTGCTCCATGGCAGTGCCAGCTTCACATGTGTCACAGTGCAGTGCTCTGATGATGCTTGAGGCAGCCTCTGACTTGTTCTTGGGGGTTGTTCCTCACTGTGTTGGGCATGGGGGTGCCACTGCTGTCTTGCATTGCAGGGCACCGGCCCTCCTGTGCTGTAAGGGAGCACGGGAGCCATCGCTTGTGTTTCCAGCTGCTGTGGTGTTCATGGAGTAGGTTAAGGAGTATTTGTGTCCAGCTGCAGTGTAGCCTCTCCTAGATCCATTTTAAGCCCCCTGCAACTGAGGTGATGTGTTTAAGAGAATGAATTACACTCCAGGCTCCAAGCGCCGGTTGAAATGAATGGTGTATCTGTGATGTGGGCTCTGGCAAGCACCATGGTGGGTTATTTCATGGGCTGGAAGTGCCGGAGCACCCTCCTGGGCTCTGGCGGTAGCTGCCCCGTGCAGTCACTGGGGCAGCGAGCGCTTCGCTGTGGCTTCACAGTGCATCAGTCTGTCCCTGCAGCTGCCCTGCTCAGGTTTTGTGGGTACAAATACCAGGATCTCTCTGAAACTGGTAGCCACTGCACTTCTTTTACTTTGCCAATGGTGTCACTGCTGCACCACAAGATTGGTGCTTTCCTGTGTTGGAAGCAGCAGGATAGGCAGGAATGGTGCTGAGCATGTCAAGGGCTGGCCCAGGCTCCGGGTGAACCACTGCACACTGCTCTGCTCTCCTGAGAGCCCGGCCAGCGAGGGTGGCCTGTCCACCCATCCCATTCTGCTGCTCGCCCCTCTCCCCACGGGGCTCAAGCCGGGTGATCTTGCAGCTCTGAACGCCATGGCTGGTATCGCTGAGGGGGAGCTGGAGCCACTTGGCCGGGCTCACACGGTGCCCGTAACACTTGCGGCAGCACGAGCCGAGAAGCACAAACCCATGGCTGTCCCCGCCTTGGACTGTGGAGGCAGACTCAAAGGACCCTGTCTCTGCTCCCTGCACCACCTCACGCTGGAGACCTGGAGCATGGAGACCAGGAGCGAGAGTGGGTGTTGGGCCTTCACCATGCTGGCAGGGGATTCCCCTTGGGCTTCCAAGATGGGTTTCAGGTTGGCCATGGTAGGTTGGTATGACACACGTGGTTCTACTGGAGCTTCCATCAGCACCGCAGCGTGTGTGAACTGGATTCGGGGAGGCCCTCAGACTTTGGGAGTGAAGCCTTCCATTTGGAAGCCCGGCCTTGCCCTGTCCCGCTGTGCTAGTGCTGGTTTCCTACCCAGGTTGGAGCTCTTTATGTGGGGTTTCTTGTTGTGTTTTTGCGGCAGTGTTTTTGCCTGTTTCTGTTATTTTTATTACTACTCCTGTTTCCTTAACTCCAGGATACCGTGTTTCTCCTGACAAGGAGCTGACAGTGTTTATCAGCAGCAGATGTGTCTGCTTTGACGGAATTGCCAACACATGCACGTAATCTTTTTTGTGAGTGTTGGGGTTTAGTTTCAACAATAGGATGGCACCCTGTAGTGAGACCTTCAACTGAGGGGGAACACAGATAGACTTTGGTTGTGGTTGGGGGAGAGAGGGGGAATCCTCTAAACTAATTAGCTCATTTGGCTCAGATGTCCCCTCTGATAAAACCACTTACTGCTGCTTTCAGTGGCGGATCAGATGTCTTCTGCCTTAAATGCCATTCAGCAGGACGGCACGGTGTCGAGGGCACCTGTCATCTGCTCTGCAGGGATGCTGGGCCCACAATTAACCACTGCTCCTGGAATCTTCACTGAGTTTGTTTCAGACACTGGAGTGGGTTTTGTTCTGTGAAAGGGCATTTCTGGGGGGTGACCAGATGTCAGCGAGCTTCATGTTTTTGTCTTCTGCCTGGTTATTGGGAATTCCCTGGGAACGGCTCCTGCCCAAGAGACAAGACCTCCCGAAGGGCCTTGTGGTTCCCTGGGCTGCTGCTGCTGCTTCACAGATCCAGAGGTGAAGAAGCAGTCATGGCAGGGGCAAGGTGTTTGTGCTGTTCAGGATTGGACTGAAGTCCCTAAATCTGTTGTCCCTGTGCTGTAGCGAGCATGACGGGGCTGGGTGAGCTGGGAGGGTTAGATTTGAGCAGTGGAAGAATATCATCAGTGCCATTGACTCAGAGAATTTGGGGGCTGTGGGCTGAAATTAGGGCTGGGGGCTTGAAGGCGTGTTGGTGTTACAGCTGTTCTGGTATCACAGGAAGGATTTTGTGCCTCAAGGCTCTGTACTCGCCTTTACAACACCATTTCTTCTGCCACTAGTTTTTAGCTGTTGCCAGTGAACAAGGTTGAGAGACTTGGTGGAAAGAAACCCACAAGTGAGAAGGGTATTTCTCCACTCCTCTTCCAGGTAGTTTATTTTCCGTTAGGTGATTCCTCAGGATCAGGCTGGCACGTGTGCTTGATGAAACACATGAGCTGCAGGTACCTGCCTGTCGCTCCACAAAGAACGGGTAGTGTTTGGTTCTGACCCAGGAATGATGTGCAGAGAGCAGCGTGCTGGTGCCTTCAGCAGAGGGATGGTGAGGAGAACACTGCAGCCAGGTACTTCATGCTTGCTTAGGCTGGGGTGGCTGCTGCCTGGCTCACAGCCGTGCTTCAGAGAGCACTGCAGGCCAGGTCAGCAGTGGCAGTGTCCAGTCAAAGGACGAGCTTTTCCCAGGACAGAGAACAAGCACCTCTGACTTCCCTCCACAATCAGCGAGTTGTCTGTAAAGCAGCCTCACTCACATCTAGTTCTGCGTGGTCAGTCAGCGCTGCAGAGTGATGGCAAGTGTGGTGGGTCATGCAGGAGGACAGAGGGCTGAGTTTTTACCTGGTGTAGATTTGGCATCTTCCCAGCGATGTCAGCAGTGTTACGCTGAAAATACAGCCCAGATGGTCTGGATGAGAGAGGAGTGTCGCGAGCCTGGTGCTTTCTGCTGCCTCGCACTTGATGTAATGGCTTCACGCCTGTGAAAGTCGATACAGCAGCTCAGAATGGGGACTTGTACAGATGTAGATGCACAAAAAGCTCAGGGCACTTGCGAGAGCAGCCCAGAGATAACTGCACAGGGGAAGAATTGATTCCTGGAGTGTCTGAATTGAAACATGAGTTCATAGCTCTGTATTCTTTATCCGGTTGGTCTGCCTGCGGATCATTACGGTGCCAGCATCTTGCACACAAAAGGAGAACATGATTTTTGATGGAAATAGCACTGGCAAGAGTGGTTAAATATAAATACGAAGAGAATGTGATTGTTTGAGTGACAAATATAGCAAGCCTGGTTTGACACTGTCGTGTCAGATCTGGCGCTAGGATAAAATACGTGTAACTTGTGTCTCTATTAGCATATGGTGAGTGTAGCGGTGAAGGTGATCTGTTGGCAGGTCTACCTGCGGTGTGCTGCCGTGACGCGCTGTTAAAGTCAGGCGGAATCATTTGCTTTGTCTGTTCTTGGAAAGATAAATGCTGTTTCTCTAACTCTTGTCTCCTTCAGATGATGGGACTAGAGGAATGAGATTATTTTGCTGTTAGTAAACTCTTACCTCTGCCTGTGGTCAGCCCCATCTCCCCTGCAGACATTCCTCCTGGTAGTTCTGCTGAGGTTACAGGAACAAGGTGAATGCCGGCCAGTTGAAGGTGGGTGTCCTTACCACAGGGGAAAGCACTTTTGGCTTAGTTGGGTAAATACAACTTCCGTATGTTGGGCTGGGAGTTTCAAAGATGTCATTTGGCAGTGAGGGGATGGACGCGTAGCTCGTCTGGAGCTGCATCGGCATACGATAACCAGAGACCTGGCTTCGGAGGAGCAGATTGGGGTGAGGTAGCACCTCTTCCACGCATCAGAAATACCTGTGTTAGGTGTCCAGACACTTGAGAAGGGCTTTCTGGCACTGTTGCAATCGCAGCCTTTGGCATCTGTAGTGCTGGGCAGACAGGATCTTGTCTTGACCAACAAGATCTGACCTCTGGCGATTACCGGGCGGTCTTTTCCTCTGTAAAAATTGAGGGAGGTTTGCATCTCAGTATTAGCACTTGAGCGTAATACAGTAGGAAAGGTGTCAGGATGCATTTTATCTGACACAGCAGGACGCTGTGGGCAGCACAGTTTGAAACGTGCTGAGGAGCAGGTGACAGCACCTGTGTAAGAGCCTGGCTTCCTGCTCCTTGTTGTTAATCCCAGGAGTACTGCCTGCGAGCGGGGTGGTGATGGAGCAGCGCAATGCTGCTGTGCAAACCCACCTTGGCCTCAGAAGTTCGTTCCTAGGCAGTTTCAGCACATTGCATGTAATCACTTAAATGCGTGTGCAAGCTTGTCAGGGCAATGTCAGCAGGAGCAAACTCAGAGGCACTGAGGCCAAGCTGCTGTGGCAAAGTGTTGTCTGCCCGGGCTCGGAGACAGATTCGCTTCTAGGTCAGCAGTTGGTGCAGTTGCTGCTGGATCCTGGCAGGGGCCGGGTCCTGTGTGGGTACTGTGCAGGCAGGCAGCGGGCAGCACCGGCACTGGGTGGTGGGGTGGTGCCACACTTGAGCAGAGGGACTAACAGCCTGACCCCAGACCCAGCAGGGTTTCCTGTGAGGGAATGCTTCGTGGTGGGCAGGAGTCCGCGTGGGCTTCAGAATCCGAGATCATCAGGCTGGAAACAGATTTCTTCTGTCTTTCCCTTTTTGATTTGCCTGTCCCTCTGAAGAGAATGGGAAATAAGGTGGGACAGGTAGCATGGCTGAGGTCATGATCCTGCGATGAGCCATGCCATAGGTAAATGGCCTGTGTGGCATTGCCTCCCTGTTGTCTGTGTCTGAGCAGGGTGCTCACATGAAGCAGGGAAATGCTCTGGTACACCAGCCTTTCCTGCCTGCGCTGTGTGTGATGGCTGGCTCAGCAAGCTCGGCAATGATGTGCTGGGACACAGGGAGTCTGACAAAGCCCAGCTCCTACTTGGGCTTTGGGAAGCCCTTTCTGCCAGAATTAGCCTGTCCCCACGTGAAACGCGGCAGGGGAGATGTTTCTGCAGCTTGGCTTGGCCACTAACACCAGCTTCTACAAAGCTAGAATTGTTTTTTAACTACTTATTATATAATGAGTTTTTAGCCATATGTCTGACAGGCTTGTGTTGCACTGGCTGAAGGAAGAAATCCAGTATGGTTCAGGTAGTGTAAGTACAGAATGGCCTTCAGGTCCCCTGCTGTGGGTTGTTGGACCTGTATGTGATCAGGGTCACAGCAGGAAATGCCTGTGCTTGTCCCATGCAGTGCAGGAGATGAACCCTAATGCAGCGTAGAAAGGGAGCTGTAAGTGCTGCGCTTCCTCCTTGGCCATCGGAACCTGGGAGGCTCCATGTGGCTCGGTCCTGGAGAGCACCCATCCTGCACAGCAGAGGCTTCACTGTACCCTGTGTGCAGGCTGAGGAGCGCTCAGGGGAACCCTCGTGTTCTCCTCAGTCACCGTGGTGGTGTGAGCAGCCTGTGAGCACATTAAGTGCTGCAGCAGATGATGACTTGCTGCTATTAGTTGTTGCTGTGGTGTCGTGCAGACAGATGCTGGGGAAGGTGGGTTTGTGTTACCCAGGGGTTACACCTCTCTGCTGCCAGGCAGGACAGAAAGTAAGATTTTAAATATTTTTTTTCTCTAAAGAGCAGTGAAAGTTTTGTTTGACAGCCTAAAATTCTCCCTTACGGAGTCATTGTTGGGTTGAAACTCTGATTTCCTTTATGCAAACTCCAGAAGCAGAAACAAATTCCAGCATTTTCAGTTGTCCTGACTTCTTACCATGGAGCCAGGAGGGGTCTGACTACTTTGCTGTGTTTGCAGTGTGTCTTATCAGAGGGGAAGGTTTGTAGTGGCTCTTCTGATTGACATCAACAGCCCCAAGAGTCTCAGCCCCGCAGATGGGAAATCGAGTTCGCAGCCCGTGATGTTTAAGAGGCTTTGGTGAGCCCTGTGTCAGGCTATTCAGGTACCAGAAATGAGCTACAGAGTAAAACTGTCAGAGACCCATCAGCTTTTGTCATCTGTCTCAGTGTTACTTCATGTCTTGATGGTTGTCTGTTCCAACTGGAGAGCCACTTCCCGGGGTGGATGCTGGAGTGGGTGAGCCGTGAGTGATGCCTTTGGCTGCTGCTTCTGTCCTTCTGCTCTCCAGATGTTCAGGGACTAGTTCCCCAACCTCTTGTCCTGGCATCGTGGGTGTGAGGGGCAGGTGTCAGATGAGATGACACCTGACTCAAGCCCAGGTTGAAACCTGGAGCAACCTGTGGGCAGGAGAACTACTGTGGCTTCCTGTTGTCTGTAACCAAGGGAATGAGATGAACCCCAGTCACTAAAACCACTCTGGGCAGTGTCCATCGCTCATAATCTTTGTGTCTGGCATCTCTTCCCGGTGCCAGGAATAAAGTCCTGGTCTTCTGCAGTGCAGGGTGATGTTTTCCCTCCGTGGATCTGTCGTGTGACTTCTCCTTGGTTTCTTTCCTGTGCCCTCTATGTGGGAGACCATGCCGAGCCCCAAGCTGATGGGCCTGTGACGTGCGATCCCGCGAGTGCTCCAGGACTGAACGGCAGCCGTTGCTCCCCTGCGTAGAGAACGGGAAATTCAATTTGTTGGGTGGAAAGAGTTAAATGAACTTTAACTGAAAAGCTCTATCTCTCCCTCTCAGGGTAGAAAATAGCCAAGGGCAACAGCGGATGACTAATGTGTAGAATATTGCAATTAGTATAGCAAGGTACTTACAGGGATCAAATTAAAAAATTCATTAACGTACGCACTTAATTAAGAAACACTTTTCGGTTTACATGATAAATTATGACACCTATTAAATCTTCTAGTACAAGCTGTAATGGCTTCTTTGCTCCTGGGCAGAGAACTATTGCCTTTGAGGCCCTTCGAACCTCCCCAAGGACCGGCAGCATTAGTTCCAAGTGTGTTAAAAACAATGCGCCTCTCCTGTGAGGTACGGGCCCTGCTTTGCTGGGAACTAATTTAAAGTTAGGAATCCAGCATGGGGGTTGAGAGCCCCATCAGGCTGCAGGCACAGCAGATGATTAAATAAACAAGAGATGACCTTGAGAACGAAGAAAGGAGGAAGCTGACAGCCTGCTGGGGGGTCCCAGTGAGGCCGCGGGATGCGCAGCGGAGCTGCGACTGGGCGTACATGTCCCTGTGAGACTTGGGTTGGATTCCACCCACCCTGGTAGTGCCTGGAGTGTCTCAGGGCAGGACCCCAGCTGTGGCTTCTCCTTCGCATGTTATGTTGGCTGGTTGGGGTTTTAGAGGAAGCCCAGGCAGTACCTGAAGGGGCTCAGTAGAGCTGGGGAGGGATTTTTTGAAGGGCTAGGAGTGATAGGATGAGCAGGAATGGATTTGAATTGCAAGGGGGGACATTTAGATTGGGTATTAGCAGGAAATTCTTCACTCTGAGGGTGGTGAGGCCCTGGCACAGGGCGCCCAGGGAGGTGGTGGCTGCCCCCTCCCTGGAGGTGTCCAAGGCCGGGTTAGATGGAGCCATGACCAGCCTGGTCTGGTGAGAGGTGTCCCTGCCCATGGCAGGGGCTGGGACTGGATGGGCTTTGAGGTCCCTTCCAGCCCTGACCAGCCTGTAGTTTTCAGGGCTGTAGTGGTTGGTGACCCACAGCCCTGCCACAGGGATCCACTGTGACGTGCTGCTGCGGGGTAGGAGCCAGGCTGTGTGTGTCCATCTGCGCTGGGCATGCGATGGATGGAAAGGGATCTGCTGGAGCCGCTTATGTTACAAACCAGACCAGAGCTGCAGTTTCCAGAGCACCTGAGTGTGGGTGCATGGGCAATAATCCATCTGGTGGAAACACTTCACCTTTTACTGTGACTTCATTGTTAGAAAAGAGATAGTTTTGAAGTACCAAATCCAGACCACTGGTCTGATGCAGACTGTGAGAGAGGGCTCTGGCCTTCAGGAGAAGGCATTTCCCTTTCATTTTCTTAAATCAGCTAGGCTTTTAAGTTTGGATTAGTCTGTGCTTCCCTCATCAAAGAGAGTTCTGTGTCACTGGCAAGAGGCAAAGGCAGAGTTACCAACGTGGGCAAACCCTAGGGGCATCAGGGACGGCACACAGAGAGCTCTGGAGAACTGACAAGCGATGGTCTTTGGAAACAGAGGCCTCTCTCGTGCTTTTCCTCAGCCACTCCAAATCCTGCCAGACAGATGTACTTGTTCTCTGGTTTGGGGTTTTTAAATTCATTTGCAATCTGGCCTGTAATTATCTGATGTTCAAAAGTCCCTGGTCTGGCTGGGTGCTGCAGCTCACCGGGAGCACTTTCTGCAGCCAGGTGAGTTGGAAGCATGGCCCAGGTGTAATTCCATCTACCCACAGGCAGAAGAGATGGCATGAAGCGCAGGCAGAGAAAGATGGAGGCTGTCAGTGGTCAGAGGGACTCGTGGCATTGCGTTTGTTAGAATCTGTCCAGACTCATTCCTGAGCAAAAGCTGCAAAAGCTTCACCTGCCTTCAGTTTGCCACCTTGTCCGCCTGGATGCACCCCAGGAGTGCTGGGTCTCCAGTGTCCCCATAGCGCTTTGGGCACCAGGCCATCACAACTTCAGTTGAGTGCTTTCAGGACCCCTGTGCTGTGCAGGGGGCTCTCAGCAGCCTGACTCTGCTCGTGGCCCCAAGCGTCTCAGCCGGTCTGAGCCCCCGTCACTTCCTAGGAGTTCCGTACATTTCTCTCCGAGACGGATGCGGCTGTTTCCATAAATGAGTTTGAGTTTTGAGTAATGTTGATGAAATGCCTGCAGTTTATTAAACGCAGCCTGGAGATTTACTGCTCATTAACTAACGTCTGAATGAACTGCGAGTGAGAGTAACCCAGGGGAAGCAGGACTGATGTCTCCGTTCTAACAGGTCAATAAATAGTCCAAAAGGAGGAGAATTTTCCTGCTGCTTTGATGTAGCACTAGGCGGTGCGTGTAGCCATGGGAGCATTTCATGTGTGGGTCTGTATCCTCGCAGCCTGAGGAGCAGCCTGGAGAGTTTGGTGGAAACATCTGACTGGCTCTCTGAAGCTCTTTGGGGTGGTTGGGGTTTTGTTAGCTGAGTTTTGTTTGTCTTCTTGGACCTCAGCACTTAGTAGGTTGGTGGTATGTCCCCGCCTTGCGCCCCATAAGACTGTCCTGACCTGCACAGCATGGTGCCTCAGGGACTGTGGGGCTGTGGCAGGTTGGTGGCAGGGACACGGGCTGTGCAGCCCTCTGGATTGCCTCTGCTGCTCTCCTAGCACCCCTTCCACCTGCTCAGGGTCAGAATGTTGTCCTGTCCACAGAGGTCTGGCCTTACCCTTAATTATGTGGAGCATCAGTAATACCTGGCATCCTCAGTATTTTATCAGCGCTGACAGGCCTTCACAAATAAATAAACCCCTTCATGCAGCAAAGTATCTTGTTGCTTTTAATAAATCAGTAACAGGAGGTGGCATGAGAAAAGCAGCTTGAAAATTATTTTTGAGGTGGTGTGGAAAGCACTAGGTTACTACTGGTTTTCTTTGCAGCTGGTTTGGTTGGATGTAAGTTCCTGATGAGTTCTCCAGAACTGACTGGAACGATTGCTCACTGCTGGCATTGTTAGTGTTTGCAGCTCTGAGTCTTGCTGGCAGCACAGGGGTTGCCATACCTTTTCCAGATGTAGCACTGAAAGTCGCTACTAGATGAATATTCCAGTCCCATTTCAGCTACCTGCCCACCTGTGTTTGAGAGGAGAAGAGTCAGGGCTGAGGGGCAAGACCGGGGGTTCCTGGCTGCGCTCCCATGGGCCCTTGGACAGCGCTGATGGGTGCTGGCGCTCCTGTGCATGTAGCCTTTGGTGACATTTGAGAGCCACAGTAGCTAATACGTGTGAGAGCCAGGGGCTGATAAGCAGCGGTGCTCTGCACAGAAATCGAGGCGCTCCCAAAACACCCGTAGCGGTGGGGCTGGGAAGGTGATGTGCCAGTGAAAGGGAGAATCTGTGGCAGGCAGCTGGGATCCCAGATCTCCCTCTGGAGCAGATTGAACTGGCGTTGCTTGGTCCATGGGCGACTGGTGGAAACGGAGCGAGTGTTCATAGGCACCGTGCTGGAGCGTCAGCCGCTGGGGCTGCTGGCTGGAGCTCATACTGGTGTCACGAGTTGTACCACTTGGGCAGGGTACAGGACGGGTAATTCTTGGTGCAGAGATGTGTGGTTGAGCCAGCTGAGCTGGGCTGAACCGTGAAGATTCTCTTGAGCCTGTGTTTGCACTGCAGCGTGTGCTTATGGCCCATAGGAGCATGTCCGAGTGCTGGTCAACTCCTGCTCAGTGGGAAGCTTGCTGTTCACTGCAGCCTGCGTGGGGCTGCTGGCTCGCTTGCCTCTGTGGTGTTTGGGTATCCAGTGGTGCCTGCTCAGAGAGCTTATTTCCTTGTTTGTAGTGGCATCCTCTGCCGCTGGGGATGCACAGCGAGTGCAGGACATCCGGGCGGTCTCTGCAGGTGGTGATGTGCAGTGATAATTCAGCGGGGAGTGGCAGGAAGTCGTGTAATGCTCAATGCATACAGCACGAAACCGAGCTGCCTGCATTGCTGCTCACAGATGTGCAGTGCTGGGTCTGTAAACCTCGTATGCACCCGTGTGATGAACCGTTCCTGTCCCTGCCTATGGAAAAGGAAAGGTTTTGTGAGGGTCAGACTCCGCCCCATACATGGAGGAGCTGGGGAGTCAGTGAATTGCTGGAGTGTGATGGTTCATCCCAGTATGCTGTGTCCCGAGACCCCTGCCCGGCGGGCTCGGCTGTGGGCCTGGCGTAGGCTGTGCACAGCCCTGTCCCAGAGCATTCGCCGCAGCCACTCACAGATCACTTCCGCTCCCCTCCCTGCTGCCTCGGGCTCTTCCAGCCCTTGTAGGATCTCTCTCCATCTCTCCTCGCTGGTTTATTTCCTTCATCTTGTAGGTGCGGGCATTGAATACTGATGAGGAAATAGTTGGTCTAAAGCCAGCTAGTCAATTTTGGTTAATTAATTGGAATGGTGATTGGCAAAAACCCAGCCCAAATTTTTGTAGGTAATTTATAGCATAGGTAATCGTTTACTCGTGGATAATTATCTCTACCTATAGGTAGCAGAAGGTAACGGTTATTGAGATCCAGATGCATCGGTAACAAACGCCGCTGTAGGAAATTGCAAATACTTAGCCTGAGTTATCTGTTTAATTACTGGGTAACTAGAATGGTGCAGTAACCCCTCCCTCCTCCTCTGTCGGGTCCCTGCACCTTGGGGCAGGTGAGCATGGCAAGGGAGGAGAGATCCTGTATCTGTATGGGGAGCCAGTGTTCTGTGGGTACTTGCCTGGCGTGGGCAGGATGTCGGCTGTGCTCCTGGGCTGCTGTTACTCACTTAACATCAGCCAGGGATAACTGCTGCTGCTTTGAAGGGAGCAGGAAATGATGGGATGGAAGGCATTGACGCGCTGTCATGGGGTGCAGGGGTTGGTGTGCACACCTTGGGGCGAGCAGTTCTCTCTCTGCAGATGATGTGCTCACCAGTCAGGGTAGCGGCGTGCCTCATTGGTGTCACAGTGGCTTTGTAGGGTGTCACTCCTGACAGAGGTGCTGAGGATGGGTGATCGCTGCTCCTTGGTGTGGCAGCGCCCTTGGCCTGTTCCCAAGTGCCGGCTGCTTGCTGGGTGAGCGGGCAGAGGGTGGAGCTGGCCATGCTGGGGCCTCACCATGGTGCCTCTCAGTGCAGACAGGGACAGGTAGAAGTTCTCTCCAGCCTCGGTGCTGTTGGAGAGTTCCCGTTGAAGTGTTGGAGCATTCAAACTCCCTCTGCTATAAAATCTACTGAGAGCTTGAACAAAAGAGCAACACATCCCAGTGTGTGTTCAGCGCTTTTGGAAGTGACAGATAGATGAGTGGAAGACCAACAAATTGATGGGCCTCTAGACAGCCATTCCCTTCTTCTGTGAACCCACTGGATGTGGGTTTTGTTCACTTAAAGCTGTCTGTTTTGCACATGGAACCTGCTGAAGTTCCCAGGGTTTTGATCCTTCCTCCAGTGCAAGGTGTGAAAAGCAAAAGCAGGGAGCCCTGACACCATCCTGCGCAGTGGCGGGGCGATGCTCTGGGTTTGTTGGGTTTTTTTCTCCTTGAGAAATACTTGGTAAGTACATGGTGTTACTTCCAAGAGGGAACAGGCTGGAGACTTGACATGCCTTGGAATAAGCAGCAGCTCTGTATGCTGTCACTCCAATTCTGTATTAGTGACAAGATGAAATTCAGCTCTGCCCCTCAAGAAGAGAGTAGAGGCTCCTCCAAAAGATGAGAAAAAGCCCTTCCGTTTTGCCTAGCAACAGAGTGATGTCTCCTGCCTGAGAACCAGCTTCCTTAAGTCCCGTTGGGCTTTGGCATGCTGACTTGTCAGCGTGGGATCCTTGTGGGGCCGCAGGACAGCCCATGCAGGGATGCCCTGGCATGGGGTGCCAGCCGGTGCTGCCTTGTGAGCGCAGGGATGACGTCCTTGCCGTCCCTGCGCCTGCTCTGCGGGAGGATTTGTGGGCAGTGACCCTCCTTGCTGCCCATACCCAGAGCTCCAGTTGTGATCTCGGGGCGGGTGACCTCACACCGCAGCATCGTCTCTGCAGAGCGCTCTGCCGGCGTTCGGTGTGATCTGTGTGCTACAAGAGCCTGCGAAGCAGCAAGTTGGGTCGTAAGGAAGCTGATGGTTTGAGTGGATTGCATATGGCCCAGGAGTGGCAAGTAGAATAGAAAGCATATGTTTGGCACCCACAGGTACCGCAGTACCACGCGTGTGTGAATTGCTAAACGTAGTTTACATAATACGGTCAGTAATATGCAGCAGATGGAGCCTCAGCAAACCGCTTCAGTCACGAAATTCCTGAATGCTGAGAGGGATTGCACAACACAAACTTTAACTCTGAAGGTAACTTGATAAATTATGTTCTGTTTACTACAGTGGGTGTGAACAGAGCTCGCAGGACTGGGAAGCTTGTTTCCCTCCAAACAGCAGTGATGCCGCCAGCATGCAGGAGGTGGCTCACGTTGAAATGCTGATGGGAAGTAATGGTCTTGCTGAGAGTGTGAGAGACCCAGTCTGTGGGACTCCCCTGCACTGCCTCTGGCCTGGAGTTGTGGTGGTTTTGTGCTTGGGGGGTGTTGGGTGGATGGCAATCCTTCAGTCCCTTGATGTCCCAGTGAGTTTTTGTGAGTCCCAGTGGGAGCAGAGCCCTGTGCCTTGGGATTCCTGGTCCTGAATGAGCTTTGCTCAGGTCAGTTTGGTTTTTTGGGAGTGGCCTGTGGAATCACTGGTGTTTGGATGGTTCAGTGATGCTGCCCTGGTGTGCCGAGCACTGTGTCGGTGTCTGTGTTGGGTTCCCCCACGTTAATCCCCAGCATGCAGGTAAAATCCCATGTGTGCCCTGTCTACTCCTCAGGGCACTTGCAGCTGCCTGACAGGCATTTGCACTGCAGCACTCGGATCCAGCCTGGAAGTGTGTACGGTGCTTCCCCGGGTACAGGGCTTTTAGCTGGAGCAGCTCCTAGCTGCCCGCCCTGTCAGCGACCCGCAGTAAGTCAGGCAGATGTGGGGTAACCTGGCGCTGCTCAGTCCTGACTGTTGGAGAGGGCTGTCAGGCCACGGCATGAGGAGCGCTGGTAGCGCCAAGGGTCAGGAGTCCATGCAGAGCTTCTCTGGGAGGCTCTGTGTGTGCAGCTCGTTGCTAATGCCTCAGCAGAGATGGAAGTTGGCACATATATAGTCTTTGCTTGGATCTTTTGTTGTTATATACTTTGCCAAATGTAGTTTGGCTATTTTCATTTTATGCAAGTGTGAAAAATGTTATCTGTTTAAGTTGCTTCTTTGCACTTCTATGAATAAAAAATGGCTTTAATTAAATTAAGAAAGAGCTTTGACAAGTGATTTGTCTATAATACGTACTTATGGTTTGTGGCATTTCAAAGAATAAATAACCAAGATGTTGAGGCTTAAACATTGGCTGCTGCACATGTTCTGTCAATTCCCTGGTTGAGAGAAATGCTCCTTCGAGTGTGGGCTTAGGTGCAGAGCCTGCACACCCAGACCACACTGCCTGCCGAGGAAGGGGAGGATCAGGAAGGGGAGGATGCCTGCCATTCATGCGCCGCAGGAGCTGAACTGGAAGCAGCCCAGGGAGCCTCTGAAGGAGGCAAGTGTGTTTTGCAAGGCAAGGAGGAGCAAGGCTTTGATTGCAGCTCTGCAGACGTGCAGGATAGACAGAGGCAGCAGAGAACTCGGTACATTCGTGAGCAGAGAACACCGAACAGGCTGGGTAGAAAGGACTGAGATGCTGGAGAGACTTTGCTTCAGTCCCACCAGCATGGCAGCTGCAAGGGGAGGAGAAAGTGATTGGTTGTGGGTAAGAAAGATCTGAAGGAGCCATCTATTAGCAAGTTACTGGATCAGCAAGGACAGGTTTGGAAGCAAAATACTTTGCACTTTTGTGTGTTGCAGTTTTGGCTTTGCCTTCTTTTAGTATTGGGGTTGACTCAGAAATAGAGATGGAAGTGTGGAGGAGATCCTAAACCCAGAAAATCTCACACTTTGAGATGTTCAGAGCACACCTTGACTTGGTTTAAAGTTTGTCATAAGTTGCCCTTTTACCCTGCCCGATTATATGTGCAAGGTGTAACTGAAAGGGAACATAAAGAGCTTGGAATTACCCAACAGACTCTTCTTCCCCTGAGTAAAAGTAACAGCAAGGGCCATGGATTTAAAAGACCACACCAGTGACCCATGCAACTTAGGTAGAGGTGGCACTGAATGTGGGGCTCAGGGCTTAGCGCGGCTCAAGTAGTGGGTGTTGGGTCCAGATGAGCCCTGGAGGCAGGTGTTCGGTTCCTTCAGGATACGTACTGGTGTGACACCGCTGCAGGAAGATCTGTGCTGTTCCTGCACGTCACCTCATTCACACTGAGTGGTGACACATGATGGTCGCAGCCCATCTGGACTGACGGACAGCGGTGTCAGGAGGTTCTGAGTGGGTGGCTGGGCTTTACTGGTGCTGCCAGCAGCGGTAACGCTCCTTACTTTACACCGTGTCGGGGCAGACGGGTGGTTTGAGCAAACAGAGGAATGGCCTTGGGCCTCTGCAGGTAGAAGCAGTGACTGTAATGGCGTGGGTAGGATTTCGCTGGGGGTGAGACAGGTTTGGTTCTAACACTGCAGTGTTAGTGGTTGAGCAGGGCTCAGGTCTGGGGTCACCAGTCGCCACTGCTCCTCGCTAGGGCTGAGCGTTGGGCAGAGCTTGGTGAGAGCGCCCTGCTCTGCTCTGCAAGCCTGCAGCACTGGGGCTGCTGTGGTACAGCCTACCTTTTTATTTATTTTTATTTTTTTCTTGCTGACTCTTTGACACCCACCACCTCCCTGCCAGCCTGGTGTGGCTGATCAAGCTGTTCAAACAACTGGAAGACATCAGAAGTTAAACACTCATTATTTTAATTTGATGCTAATCATGTGTTAATGAGACTAATCCTTGCAATGATTCAGGTAATTTGCTTAATGGCTGCCCAGAGTACAGATTACAGCAATCAGTCACGTCTGATAAGATGTCTGTTGTGGAGGAGGTTGTCAGGTGAATGAGGTGGGAAAGGACTAAGGAGTAAGGTCTGACCTGGTGTAAGTCGAGCCTTGCTGCAGGGGGTGGGGAGGAGAGGTCCTGCTGCACAGCCGGACCTGGGGCAGCGGGGAAAGCAGCTGAAGGGGCTGCTGCACTCCAGGGCTGATCCTGGGGGGCTGCACTGTGGGGCTGGTCCTCACCCGCCTTGGGGAGGAGCAGCATGTGCGGGCTCACACCAGCAGTAGAGTCACACGCTCTTTTTCTTGAGGCCATTTGGGTCATGGCAAAGGCTTTGGTTATAAAAGGACTCTGAATCTGATACACTGTGTCCCATACTGGCTCTGATCCTTTGCTGGTGTGAAATGGTGTGGTGCTGGTGGGACCAGTGGAGGTGCAGCACTGGCTGCTGGGTCGGCATGGCTGGGTCGGTTGCTGGGCTGGTTCGCAGCAGCTGGAGGTGTCGCTGGATGGGCAGTTAGTCCTGTGCATGGGGGGTGGGTGAGTGGTTAGTCCCGTGCCTGGGCAATGGGGCTGTGTTCAGCCCCAGCCCCATCATATCTTGGCCTAATTCCAGGAACGAGATGGCAGCAGAAACGTGCTTGGGGTGTCTGTCTGTCGCTGGATTTCCTCTCAGCATTGCTTCTTCAGTCTGTCTGAGAGAGCTATAAGCCCTCCAGAGTAAAGACAGATCCATTTAGGCCTGTCCTTCATAATGCATGCTGCGCTAAGTCTCATGTCGGGGGTTGGTAAAATGGGTGTGTGCAGCTAGAGCAGGTGGGAGACCTGAGGGGAACATCAGGTCTGGGTGCCTACTGCCTTGTAGGCTTTGTGTCCTCCTTGTGAGGCATCGTAGGAGGGGGCGCTTGGAATCTAAAACCCCCAGCTAACGTCCTTTGTTGATGTTACTCATTTCAGAACACGGCTGGATTCCAGAAGCTCCTCGTAAAGGCAGTTGTAGGAGGTTGGATGGGGCACATGACTTGACCCCGTGGGATCTCACTGTTCAGAGCTGGCCTGTGATCTGCTCCAGGTGAGTCACTCGACTCGGGTTTTGCTTCCCAGCTCTTTGAAGGTCGTGCTCGTGCGGTTGGGCAGCTTTTCAGCATAGGTACCTCTGTTCACACACTTAATAACCTGTGAAGGCAACACATCGATAAGGGCCTCTCTCTGCTGAGCCTGTACTTGCAAACCCCACCTGAAATATGTCCTTGTCTGCCCAGACAAAATGGGTAAGGAGGTAGGTCTGACCCATCTCTACACAGGTGAGGAGATGAGGTGTTGAGGAATTCGGTCACAGTGGGGAGATCAGGAATCAAACTGAAGTCCTGTGCTGTAATTGATGACGAGCCTGCCTCTTGATTGTTGTCTTTGTGGTACATCGCTTAAACTGTAAATCTCCATGGCTTCTGCTAGCAAAGAAACTCGAGCTGTCTCTTTGAAGCTGTTGTCCAGCAGCTCCAGCTGTGTTGAGAACTCTGCTCCCTGGCCAGCCCAGGCGTTAGCTCGTACTGCTGGGAAAGCCTTGCAAGGCAGGGGGGACACAGTGGAGCGGTGAGGTGGGGATGGGGATCTCTGCAGCCAGTACACAGCCTGGAAGGCAGGGAAGTGCCACTGGGAATGTCAGCCCCCAAGGGCTTGAGCAGAGCTGCAAGGCAGGGAGACCTGGGCTGCCCTGGCACAGTGAGACTGCAGGCAGGGGATGGTGGGCTGCCCTTTCCTGGGCTGGGCTGTAGGCATGTGAGCCGGGCTTTGGGGTTCCTACAATAAAGAGTGTGGCGGCCTTTTTACACCTGGATTAGAAGCAAGTCACTGGTTGTGTTCCTCTCTGCAAGTTCAGGAACTGGGAATCATCTCCTGTGTGCCCCAACGCTGCGTGGCAGGAGATACTGTTTGTTCAGTGTTTTTTTCATTTGGCCATTTGTGCAAAATTTGCTTGAGTTGAATCAATTTGCATCTCTGCTTAAGGCCCAAATTGTTACAGGCTTTAGGGGGATGGCATTGTCCTACAGCACTCATTTAATGATTTAGAGTAAACAGATGGTTTTATTTTTTCCCATTTGAACCTTTCAGCTTTTCTACTTACACAGAGATAATAATTACATCTCTCACTTTGATTAAAATGCAGTCAGAAAGTCTTCCCTGCCTGGTTTCGATTGTGCTATTTCTCCACGGGCTTTATTAAGCACCGTGGAGTTACCATCATGCACAGTAAGCTGTGCTGCACCGGTCTCGGTGTCGGCTGATACCAACTGTAAGTCAGTTGTCCTGGTGGGGTGACGGGGTGTGAATGTGTGTTGAGTGGTGTCAGGGGCTGTGATGCTGATGCAAATCAGGGAGCGTTTCTCTCGTGTGGTGGCTATTAGATGGTGTTGGCCAAATAGCAGAGAGTAGCAGCAAAAGCTATCGGATGTTGTGATGTTCTTGAGTAATGGGCTTGGAGCCATTGCATTGAAACCTGGGAAGAACACAGCTGCTGCTGGGGAGTGCCGGGAATGACTGCGAATGTGCATCTGAATGAGGACGCTGGGAAGTTCGGGGGCAACACCAAGAAAGTAATTTCAGAGGTATCACAGCAGCAAGCACAGAAACAAGTCATGGGAAGAGAGGTGATGATCTCCCTGTCTCTGAAGATGTGTCTTTGTGTAGATCATTGGAGGAAGGATGCCCCAGCATCACTGCTGTAATGGTAGCTTCGCCTGAGCAGGTGAGGGAGGGCTCTTACCAGCCCAAGGGCTGTGGGGAGGTGGCTGGAGGTTCCGAGGGTGCTCGGAGTGAACATCTGGAGAAGGCTGTTGTCCCTCAGAGCAGCTGAGAGCAGAGCTGGCCATCAGCTGATGGTCTCTCTGAGGAGTATACCGGGACAGCTCGGTGTCACCTGGAATCAGTGCCGCAGCTGTCAGAGACCTACATGTCCTGTGGAAGCAGGCAATGCCTCAGAGAGCAGTAACTTTGGATGGGCAGCTGGAGCGGTGGAATGAGGGTCACGCCCTGTGTTGTGATAGCTGATTAGGGGTGGCTGTGTGTGTCCACGTCTGGAAGGTGCAGGAGGCTGTGTCACTCTCAGCTCTCAGCACAGCCAGTCGCGCAGAAGCTTGATGATGAATGGCTGAGCACGTGGAATTTGGGACTGGAGCGGAGCAGAGTGTCTCAGCCATCAGTGTTTAATTTTTTAAAGCGATTGCTGAGCAAGGACGTTAATCCTTGTCTCAGCTGGGGTTGAGCTGAAGGCTGGGACTGCTTTTTAACAGATAGAGATTCTGGTCTGGAAGTGCTGTCCAGGAACATCAGCACTGAAATGAAAAAAAAAAAGCCCATATGGTTTATTTACAGTTTGTGACCAAGTGAGCAGCAGCCCCAGTTCATGTGTTTTATGTCCTGTGCTGGTTGTGTTTATATGCTGGTCACTCAGTGATCGCTTGACCTGTCATTTTTGCAATTATTTGTGAGCACTTTAGGTTTATCAATTACTTTTCCAGGCTGTAAGTTACCTATTTTGAGAGCATAATTTGTTTATAATGTATGTTTTAACAGCATGATTTGTTTCGTGTTTATAATTAATTTTGAGCTTTGAGTCTAAAATTGCATGACAAATGATTATGGAGAGAGCTATTACCTCAAATATTGCTGCTAAAGGCTTGTAATATGCTGGAACGTTCTCTTGGTGCCGAGCTCATTTCAGCGGTCTGGGGACTGAGATGTGGGGACACTGCTGACTTAAGAAATGGAGGGCACTGCAGCATCGCCATGGTGTGACCAGAGGGGTTAGCACTCGTGTCCCTCCAAACGCTGGGCTGAAGTGCAGAGTGACCCTGAAGACAGGCAGAGTGCGTGAGAGAGGCTTTAACCCAGCTGTGTCGGAGCTCTGACATGGAGACCTGGAGCTCAGATCTGTCTATGAGCTTCCACAGAGGCTAGGGAATGGCATGGCCTTGGTTTGTAAGGCTCTTGGGCGAGGGGGTGAGTTCTGGGGGGCTGTTGTGCACTGCGGAGGAGAAAGTACAGCACAAGGGAAAAGATGGGAACAGAGAGACTTAAAGCAGAGATCAGGCATGATGTTGGAGCCCGTGTGGGGCAGCTGTCGGGGTATGTGATGGGTGCTGGCACTGGCTCCCGGGCATTTTCAGTCCTGTGTTAGTACCCTGTGTGTGCGTGAAACCTGCGGTGGTGACCAGCCAGGATGAGTAAGAAGCATGAGGGTTAGTGGAAAGGACTGTCTGCCAGTAGATGCCTTTTGTCGTCCCTAAACTCGCAAAGTTTGTTGCTGTTGTTTGTCTGGAATGCCTTCATTATCTGGGATCGTGCCTAAGGGGCGGTGGGAGCACACCCAAATGGGAGCTGCGGGGTCGCGCCGGGTTGTGCTCCGGTTCAGGCCGATGCTCCGCTGACTCCTGCTCGGAGAAGCACACGTGTGTGTAACACTGAGTATTATCCCTCTAATTCCCTGTCCATCTGTAGGATAAACGCTTAGACTGTGTGTAAACTACACCGAGTCTATATCATACATAATGTATGACTGTATATGATAATGTGCCATGAATGTCAAATTCTATTTTATTAAATATAAGCTGCTCTTCCATCTGCGCGTTGGAGACCCCGTATATTGTTTGCCAAAAACCAGCACCATTTCCAAGCGTTACATAATTCCGCATGGAAGGATGCGAAATACCTCAGTTTCTTCTCCCCAGCAACTTCCTGCAACTCCCCTGGCTTTGATTCCTCATGCACGGCGTCCCCTTGCTGCGCAGGAGTGGTGTCAGCCTCCGGCAGTGGAGTGGCTGTGCGAGCTCACCAGGGTTAGTCTGCCAGAAGAGAACAGATCCTCAGGCGCCATCACTGCGCCGGTGTCAGGGGTGGAGCAGCTCTGTGCGTGAGGGAAGCTCCGTCCTCCTGCCCAGGCTTTTCCTTGGTGATCCAGCACTCCAGCAATGATGAGGCCTCTAAATGAGCAAGGAGACAAATGTTTGTTGTAGCTTTTGAAGCTTTGGCAGACAAGCTGCTAGGACCTTTAGTTGGCACCTTACTGTGGTTCCAAAAAAGCCACCCTTGTCACGGCTGCCTTTTTTTTTTCTTTTCCCCCCTTATTTTTTCCCCCTTTGCTGAGATTTCGCATGGTACGTGTGCGTGTGAGCCTGTGTGTCTTGTGACACTCCGCAGTAGAGATTGACAGGAACCAGAAGCCACGTTCATCAAAGCCACAGATTTCTGATCCAGCATTACAGTGACTGATTTGTGCCAGCACAGACCTAGACTGTCCAGATAGACTGAACAGGAGGAAAATGTAATGCCAAAAAGGAAGAAGCTGAAACCTAATTAATCAGAAACAAGTAAGTCATCTTAATGGCAGCACAGAAGTAGTACAATTTAATTTGAGAGTACCCTATGTTCTGTAAGGATGACATTGTGCAGTAATTCTACTGCCAGTTACTGCCATCAGAACTGCTGAATAGTAAGAACAAAATGAGTTACTGCCTCAAATGGTCTGTATTTTGCACATCTAAACCTCCCTGGTATATCAAGTTTAAATTCTGCTTGTGACTTTCTGCCTCTCCCCTGGCATATCTTTGAAGCTGTGTTGGTCCTTGTGGTGGTGGGACTCAGCGAGCCTCACGAACAAGAGCTTGTGTCAGTGGAAGCCGTCAGATGGGGCCCTGCCTGCTGGGTTGTGTTGCAGGAGATACTGTTAGGATTGAGGTTAGAGAATTGCCTCATGTTAGAGCCCAGAGAAAGAGGAGTGTCCCTTCTGTCCGGCGCTTGCCTCTCCTGCTGCCTTTGGTCCTAGAAAAAAGACTCCGTTCCAGGAGCAGAGGTGGAGAGGGAAGACTGGCCAGAGCTCTGACTGGTTCCTGCCCCTTGCTGGAGGGAGTGGAAGTGCCTGGCTGTTAAGGTCAGTTCATCAGCAGAGACCTTCAGAAAGAGACCTCGTTGGCAGCCTCAGCTCCCTCGGGGCTCTCACACAGCTCAGCTCCCGATCAAGGTGCTGGGTGCTGCACAGCGCCTGAAGGAGGGCCAAGTACAGTTGTCTCGTCGGGCTGCAGTGTGAAGCTGGGGCAGGATGGAGCGCTGGGGTTGCTGGCTGCCCCAGGAGCTGCAGAAGTCTGTCAGTCTCACCTGCCCAATCTTACCCCCTCTTCCAAACAACCTGATGCTGTCACCACCCGATCACTGCACGAATGAGAGGATGCTGTGCTGCCTCAGCTCCCAGACTTACTGCCGCTGGACTGCTGGGCAGGGTGCCCAGTGACCTCTGGTGCTGCCAGGCCCCTCTGTACTAGAGCACTCCCTGCCCTTCACAGCTTCCCAGCTCATTCCTTGGGGCCAGGCAGTCATGTCTGTGTGCAGCATCCTGCCCTGGGGCCTCTCAAGGCCATTGGCTCTGTGCCTTCCATCCCAACAGCAGGGTCAGATGTGTCAGGCTCTGAATAGTGGGGGGTGTGTCAGGAAAAGCAGACGGACCTGACAATGCGGACCTGACAATGCGATGTGCTTGTCTGGAGGGAAGAGGGTAGCTGTGATGCAAGGTAGGCACTAGGAAGGTTGGTGCATGGCAGGTTCTGCAAAGGTATGGTGTGTGAAGTGTGACATGGCCCAGAGACCTGGGGGGCGGAGTTGCTTCCCAGGAGGCCTGCCTGCCCCCAGCCAAGAGGCCTGCCCACCGCAGAGGCCTTGCCCGCCCAGGACCTGGAGACAACTAAAAGAGAAGAGCATCATGAAGAAGTGATGCAGTGGGTGTTTTCAGGTCCCTGGAGTTAAATGCTTGGCAGGAGGAGAGGAGCCAGGCTGAGACACCTTAGCAGGACTCTTGCTGTGGCCTCCGGGTTGGCCCTTACAGAAATGTGTTAAAGGGAGAGAGCCCTTCTTGAAGGCCTGGTGCAGTCCTTGTTTGTAGGAAGGCAGCAGCCGAGTCCGTGACTGCCAGATACCTTGTTAGTGGAAGTGTGTGAGCATCTCCCATGTTCAGGTGGTCCTGTGTGACTCCAACAGCATGGCTTACCGTCTGACCGATGCTCTGTTAGGCTTGGGACCAACAGAAACAAGAGGCAGTACTTGGCAGAAAGGCCTGTACCCTAAATATCTGAGTGGGTAAGATAGGAGGGGGCAGCCCCGGGGGCTGGGAGCACTGGGGACAGCCCTCAGGAGAGCAGTGAGACGTGGGTCCCGATTCTGCCGTTGCAGTGCTGACCTCCTTTGGCTGTAATTTGGCATTCAGTTTTTGACAATGATTAGAGCATATGGATTAAAACCCCCCAACCCTTAAGAGCAAACGTTGGATGAGAGAGAGATATTACTTGTTTCCTTGGTTACAGAAGAACATGAATAAATTATAGGGGAAAAAAACCCCAAACTTCAATCTATTCTGAGTGGCCATTTGTGACAACTGGTTCTTGAAGTGTTTTCAGTGGGAGGGATGAGCAGGAGCTAACCCTCCCTGAGCACGGCCTGTCTCCCCTGTGAATAAGGCTTGAAAGCCCACCGCAGTGGGCACAGGCTCACGCATGTCCAGCGTTGGGCTGGAGGCTCTGCTGAGCTGTGTGGTGGCTGGTAACAGACCGTCTGCTGCTGGCACGGGGCTCGGGGAAGGGAAGAGTGGTTCTGGGGACTCGGATCATGCCTCTGCCACACGATAAGCTGACCCCCTGGTTATGACGGTCTCGAAATTTAAAGGAGTTTAGATCCGAAGCCTAATTTAGAAAACTGCAGAGCCTAATTTCTACCAACTGGGCTTGCAGAGCCACAGTGTGACTTCAGGTATTTCCATATGGAGCTGTTGTACCAGTATGAGGTGTGAATTGTAGTTCTTCCTCACAAGGAACAGTATTTTGTGGACCGCTGTATTTTCACTTAGAAATACTTTCCAATCTAGTCGGTGTCATTTTGGAAACTGCTTGGAGTAAACCAGAAAGCTATTCTTAGTGCAGAAGCAGCAGATCCTTCTGAATAGCTCTGCCATCTTGGTTACGTGTGCTTGTTATGGAAATGTTCTGGTGACACTCATCCAGTCCAGCCAGACTGGAGAAGGCTGGGTACCCAGCTTGCTTTTGAAATGGGTCTTGGAATATGTTACACTTGTCTTCTCTTAATCCCCAGCCCCATCTCTGCTCTCAAGGCCACTGTGGCCATGCCACTACAAACGTAGATCTGATGCCTAGCTGGGATGGGTGGCTGTCTGAGTCTGTGCATAGAAGCTTCTGGCGATGCTACATTGCTTGTACAAGATGCTTTTGGCTCAAGGTGCAGAGAAGAGATGTTATGGGGGGTCTGTGGAAATCCAGGGATAAAACCAAGGTCTCGAAGGGCCATCTCTGCACCTCGGTCAGGTGGTTCAGGGGAGGCTGCAGAGCACCAAGGACCAATCAGTGCTTGCAGGCAAGAAAAGGAAGGGGTGGTGACTGTATGTACAGTACGTGCTGTGGGATGCAGAGCATCATTTCGGGGGTGGGGATGTCTGGTGTGGTGTGTGTGAAGGGTCACTTTAATGCTGCTCAGTGGTTGCGGATCATTGAATGTGTTGTCTGAGGTGGGCTTCCTTGGAGCTGCTGTGGGAAGGGCTTGACAAGCACAAGAGCCATCAGACAAACCTCAGAAGTGAAGCTGGGAGATAGGTGACTCCTGGTGATGTTCAGGTAGAGGAAGGTTGGAATTGGATGGGATTCCTTCTGGTAAGTGACATGGTTCCTGGCTGTGAGACCACGGTGTGCTGTCCTGCAACAGTGGCCCTGGCTTTGTGAGCACGCAGCTGGACGTGCTCAGATGGTGAAAGACTGTCCTGTGGGGATCTGGGACTGTGGAGCGCTTCGCTGGCTGGATCCACAGGGAAGCTGGAGCTGGGGAACGTGCAGGCTCCACGCAGCACAGCACTGTGTGCGTGTGAAGCTGCACATGAGGAGCGACTGTTCCTCAGCTACACACGGGTCCTTCAGCAGCTGCGAGGCTGCAGCGCACAGGCACATACTCCTGCTGGGGCTGCAGCGTGAAACCAGGGGCTTTGAGGATCATTTTGTTAATTTTTGCCATTTACAATTCTCAGACATGAAAAGTTAACACAGTTTGGAAGACTTTTTTCTTTTTTCTGGCACTCACAAGTTCAGCACGCTTTTGTGCATTCCAAGCAGTCCTGCCCAGATCTACCACCTGTTCCATAATTCTGGGGTAGTCAGGGTATAGTTCTTTTCCATATGGGCAGCGTAATTCCATTAAGTAGCAATCCAGCACTCTTTTTTTTAACATTAAACCTCGAGAGTTAATCATCCATCTGTGTGTAATCATTGATTCCATTAAGCCTTATGGCCTTGTCAGATTATCAAACATTTTAAACAGCACTTTTTTCTTTTTTCTTTACTCGACAGCAAAAGCATTTGTTGGGGGCACGGTTAGAGCGGAGTGTTCAAGGCACGCTCCAATCTCCCGCAGACACTGAAACTGTCCATCCCCCCCGTTCCCAGGGGCGCAGCGTGCCTGCACAGCGCCTGACACCGATGCTCCCGAGTCCCTAAGGTATTTCTTAGCAGGTGATGCTGTGACCTTTAGTGATATTAACCCCCTAAACCTCCCAAAACGCACCCCACCCCCCGTGAGGATTCAGCACTCAGATGCTTTCTCACATACTCTCATGAGTTTGGGGGAATTACGGTAATTTGGTCGATAGAAGTACAGGCTCAGCCCTTCAGAGTGAGTGATGCAGCCAACCCCTATTCATGTAAAAACAGGGGAAACCCATTTGTGAGATGGATATGCACAACACTTCGTATGAAAAGGGAGCCAAGAAGGCTTTTTCTCCCCAAAAACTCGAAAAATACTTGAAAAATAATGGCATAGCATTCCTGAAATGCACTGTGTTCTCAAGCCAGCTCCTAAACGTGGCACTAAACCTTTGTGTAAGCCTGTGGTCACAGCCTTACTTGTATCCAGAAATCCCTGGGATCAGCGTTCAGTGGTGTCTTGAGACCCGTTCAGCAATCCCAGCAGCCCAGAAGAGAGGGCACGGAGGGTTGCTGTTGCTGGTGACAGGGAATGGTGTTTAACAGCAGGAGTTATCCCTGTTTTCCTCCAGACACCTTTTCCTGCCTTACATCCTGATTTCCCTTGGTTGTATTTAGCAGTAACACAGGGATAACGCTGAATGCAAATGGAGAACGCTGCCTGGCAGTGGGCACTCACACAGGGAGTGCTTGTGCTGTGGGGGCAGAGGGGTGCAGGACAGGGCTGATGGCTTTAGAATGAATGGCAAAGTGCTGACTAAAACTTGTGGGGCCTTGCGCCAGGGTGCTCAGGTCTGTGGACCACCTCTAAGACGGGAATCCAGGTGTTCCAGCTCACACACGGGATGCCTGAGTTGAAACTGTTGAGGGTTTCTCTAGTGCTGAGGGTTTCTCCAGCACTGAGGACAGATCTTGTGTGCTTGAAAATCCTCCTCAAATCTTGAGGTTTCGTACAGGAGCCACTGGAACAGAGGAAAACCTGACAAGTAGGAGTGGCAGTGGTGAGTTTTGGCTTGGGACCTGTGCGATAGCAGACCTAAAAAAGCATGTTCTCCCCCCTCGAGTTCCGTGCTGTTTGTTCTGGTAGAGCCAACCAAGCCCTGAGTAGGTGGGAGCTTGTGCTGCAATGGCCGGTTGTGACACAATCTCCATCCCCAGCAGCTGTCGGACTTTACAGGAACCACAGAACTTGGGCAGAAGGGGACAAACACCAGGGCACAGACCCAGAGCTGGTGCTGAGCAGAACTGACAGTCGGGAATTGCAGTTGTTTCGCCTGCTTGTGAGGCACTGTATCAGGAGCTCATCATTTAATGCTACTGCACAGACAGTTCAGCTTGGAAACCCTTTAACTTTAAGCTCAGAGTGATTACCTGGGGGTAAGGAGAGGAAGTGGCCAGAAAAGTGGGAAGGTTTTCTGTTTGGAAGATTTACATGAATCTCAAAATCTATTAAGATTGAATGCTGGCAGGGAATCAAAATACCACGTTTTATCCCAACCGCTGTGATTATTACTGAACCTGATTAAAAAAATAAATATATCAGGGCAGGGGGGCTTGTTTCTTATTTCCCTGTTAATTACACCAGGGTTTTTTTTCCCCTGAAAAATATTAGAGTGATAATTAGGCCACACATCATGTGTGGTTGGATAAATACTATTTACATGTTGAGAAAGGGGGCAGAAGAATTGTATCTAATGAAAGGAACCGGTGCCAAATAGCAGAGAGATTGGTGTGTGTCTCTCAGAAATGAGACGCGTTCACCTCACTGAGCTGGGATGCTTCCTGATGCTTCTCCTCGGAGCATGGCTGCATCCCGTGCCCCGTGCAGCCGAAAAAGGACCAGGGAGGTTATTTAGTTTGCAGATAATTTCATTAACTCTATTCTGGGAAGCTCAATTACCACGAACTACCTCTGCTCCCCTTTAGAGAGACGGGTTGAGCGTGTGTATGCTATGCCAAGATGTGGGATGCTGTTGGGAGCAGGGGGGTCGGACCAGTCAGAGCCTCTGTGGTGGGACAACGTTTCAGTCAATTTAGACAACCAGAGTAAGTGAGTTAGAGGGGCGCATTTGGTCTGACAAATTAATACACAGCAGCGTTTGGCATCGCCTAGAACTGTACTGCTCAATTCATTTTGAGTCTTAGGATGTTGCTTGAAATTTCCCAATGATGCATTCTGGGGTCTGTGTCACATCAGCAAGGTGCATTGTACTTACCTGGCTGTAAACAGTATATTTAAGTCTGCGGGGTGCTTGAGGTGCAGATCAGCCATGGGGCCCAGCTTCTGCTGTGATCAGTGTGGGAAAGGTTTGAGCAGGAACAAGCAGGAGCACATGGGACAAAACCCGGCATCCCTGCTGTGACCTGCCTGGCTTTGGGACGTCCAGCCTGGCAAGAGTCTGGTTAGCGTGAGTGAAACCTCTGATGCCAAATGTGGGGCTGTCTGGAAATTCAGTGTACTGTGACTGCTGCCCGTGAACCTCCTGCCTGCATGTTACAGGATAGGGCAGCAGCAGGGGACGACTAGGGGGATGGAGCTGGGGGTGCCAAATGGTGCTGCCAGGTTTGACACAGTGACTTCGCCTTTGACTCTGGCTTCATGGAGAATTTAGATAGCAAGTTGCTACCTGGTGTATAAGGAGGGAAGCGGTGTGTGGAAGGTGGGGTGTGCAAGGCCCTGGAACAGTGCTTTCACTCCTGCATTCTGCACTGTGTGTTTGTGTTTGCTGTAGGAGACAGCAGAACATCCTGAGATAACGCCGTGTGTTATGGCTGGACATGGTCGTCTTTCTTCCAAATTTTTACAGATGTGACAAAGGGAAACAAGTTTAACTGGGGTTTATTTCTTGACCAGGTGTCTCCAGGTCAGGTAGGAGCTACTTGGGAAGGATTTGCAGTGAATCATCAGTAGTAGCATTCAGTTACACTGCAAATACTGGGTGTTGTGGATGGGAAGACAACAGCCGCTTCTCAGCTGGGCTGTCAGCTCGCACCATGCACACACAGGCCCAGCAGCAAGAAGTTGTCCGGCCTGTGTAACGCCCCAAAATCTGTGCTTCTCTCTCCTCCTCCAGTTGCAGAGCTGTTGTTTGCTTTTGCTGGCTTGTACTAGGAAGACCCACTGAGTCCTGTTTTAAGCAATTAGAAAAGTTGCCTTTCTCCAATCAAAGAGAGGTATTAGCGAAATGAATGGGAGTAATTAAATCTAATTTAGTCATGTAAATGAGTTTAATTAAAAGAAATCTACCCTTTAATAACTTCAGGGGGAAATGCCGCTCCTTACGGAGTTTGAAATTTAGTTAAGCTAACAAGACACAATAGCTGAACTGATGAGCCCGTGATGTTGTAATCTGCTTATGTAAACAGTGGCACAACCCGTGTTGAGGAGCTGCTTGGGGTAGCAGCACCATTGGAGTCTGAAGCCCTGAGAGGTTGGTGCCCCAGCTGCGACTGCGCTGCGGGTGTGCATCAGTGCCTTCAAGTGGGGTGAAGTCCACCTACACCGTAAGGAATTTGGAGGAAAAGGCAAATGTTGTTGGGTAAGAAAGCTGTTGGGCACCCAGTTATTGCCAGTTACTAGCAGTAGCAGCCCCAAACAAAATGGGCGTTACGGTGGGCAGTTTGGCAGTTGGTTAGGTGAAGGGCAGGGAGTGACAGAAGGCAGCAAGATCAGATGGGGACATTCCTGCCAGGGCCTCATCCTCAGTCTGTACGTGTGGATTCCCTTTATTCGCATTTCCTTTCCACAACCGTCCCTTTCATCTTTCAGCAATACCTCTCTTTTGCATCTTAACTTAGACATGATGTTTTCCCTGAGTATTTGAGTAGTGTCTTGTGCTCTGCCGTTGCACTCGGGAAGCTTTGAGCAGCTCTTCACGCTCATGTCATTGCTGTCAGTGCTTTTGCTTCTCTTCCTCTGCTGAGAAACAGATGCTGATGTGCTCAGGAACTCACACCTGGGGAAACAGAACTTAGACCACGTCTGGTAGGAGCCCACACCTTAAGTCTTCCTAAGGGTGTTCTGTGTGCCTCCAACACATGCTGTTTGCCCCCTCAGCTCATATGAAGTTCAAATTAGGGCATCAAACAGCTCATTTCGTTTTTCTGGAAACACTGTCAAGAGTGTAACTAGAAGTAGCCATGAGAGTTCAATGAAAAACCTGAACCTTGTGAGACAGTTAAGTGGTCAGAGGGGTTTCTTCTGGCAATGGCCCTCTTGATGCGTTGGTCTGACTATAAACCAGCTCACATGTCCCAACTTGCCGAAGGTTTGAGAGAACCATGGTTGGCTTCTGGCACATGTGTTATGGTTTAGTTTTTTTTGGGGCGAAAACTCAGACAGTCTTGATCTGTTTCCTTACTCTGCTCTGGCAGATCCAACAAGACCTCCCTGTGTGGGGCTGTATCGGTTCCCTAAATACCGACTCATTGGCAAGGGGCTTTCTCTCATTGCTGAGTCTGTAACACGGGCTGGAGAAACAGTGGGAGGAGGGACACAGAGAGCGCTTCTCTCATCCTTCCTCACCCAGAGGGTCCTGGTGTCAGGAGGTGCCTTTGCAGCACTCTGTGTTTCCTCGTGAAAGGACCGCCCGGGGGAGAGCACTGCTTCCAGCAAGGTTTAGTTCTCCATGCTCCAGCAATCGGGGCTTCTGGCTGTATCAGGTGAAGCCTTGACGTTGTTACACATGGAAAATAGTGAATTAGAAATATTTTTACTTTCTGTATCATTCATGCAGTGTAGCACTGACATGATCCAAGTATCGTGATGTAGTTACGGTATAATGAGGTGAGCAAAGAGAATTGAGGTGCGTTGTGCTTTCCACCTAGAAGATGTCTGAGGTGCACATGAGTGGTGAGGGCTGGGGGTAATAACCCTGGGTATGAAACACCAGTCAGGCTGCATGGACGGCTGGGTCTGCTCTTCTCCCGTCTGGGATCCTTTAAGTGTTGTTCAGTGCCCTCGGAGTGGGGACGAAATCTCACGCCACAGTGCTGGAGTGGGGAGAGTGGGGGGACGTTGCTACAGAGGGACGGTAGCCAAGGGGACCATGTCCAGGCCAAAAGCATCCTCAGCGTGAGCAGCCGAGGCGGCTGTCAGGCCAGAGCTGTGTAGAATGATCACAGCTTAACTAAGTCTGTGTTTCTGCAGCCACCGGCCAGTCCCACATGGTAGGAGGAGAGGGAACACACCAGGCAGCAGCACGGAGCTCTGACAGACGCATGGGGTCTGACCACCCCTTTCCACAGGGGCTGTGTACGTGGGCTGCCTCCGAGGACTCGAACCTCCAGGCTGGGATGGGAGCGTGACACCCGTACAGTCATCGATGAAACTCCTGCCTGATGTCATCACACATCGCAGCTCTGAGCGCCGTCAGGCCTGAGCTGGTGTCACAGTCATGGGCTGGGAAGTTGGTCCTTGCAGCCTCAGCTGCTGAGGCTGCGCAGGCAAGGTACAGGCAGGGGCTTTGGAGCTGTGCCCCTCGCTTGGCTGGCAGCGAGGCAGCGTCGTGCGATAACACCTACACTGTAAGCAAACAGCTCTTGTGGAGTTGTTACTCCAGACCCATAGACGGTGTCTGTGTTGTGCTTGCAGTAGTTGTAATTAAAAGCCCAGAGGCAAGTTAGAAGACAGATGAATTTAAGCAGTAGCTAAATTGGGCTGTGCCAGGGGCAGAGGTGAGGAGCAGCATTGATGGCAGCCAGCTCCCTGGCACAGGCTCTCTGTGAGCTCCGAAAGCATGGCCGCGCTGTGCTGGGGCGATGGCATTGCCAGAGACCTGTCTGACGAGAGGCTGGGCAGTCCAGGACAGCCAGTGCCTGGGCAGCTGGAGCAGGAAGCCCTCAGCACAGTAAGGAGCCTCCCAGAAGCCAAGCAAACACCTGGTGATCCCCGGCTCCCAGTGCTGGCGTAGCTGGAGTGGAGCTGATCTCAGAGCAAGTCATCCCTGGCCCCACGAGTGCGGGTAAGCGCTGTGCCACCAAGGCAGCTCCTTGGAGATCCAGGCTGCAGAAGCTGCAGAAAATTATGTTCTTGTGAATTTATGCAAAATACACACACACACACACACATTTGCTGCATAGCACTAGTAATCCAGCTTGGTGCTGAGTGGAGATACGTAGATCAGGTTGTGAAGATAAGAATCCCTAGTTTCAGCAAGCCCTACAGTGTGTAACGTTAGGCATTGAGTGATTTCTTTTTTCATTTCTCTCTTTTTCCTATATGGCTTCATGACAGCAGTTGCTGGTTTATGTTGTGTTGTTTTTCCTGTTTTATGTTTTCTCTTTCATGGTCTTTTGAGTTTTTGGAAGTAATCTCATAAAGCACTTAATTTCTTCACTATCACTCAGCATCCTGCGTCTTGGATTTCAAGTGATGTCTTCAGATAAGCATGTATACTTCACTAGGGTGAAGCAGGCTTCTGAAGAGTTTTGAGTATTCAATGCTAATGACTCGATGAGTAATGACTAAAGGCTCAGCTCTGCTCCTGGGGCTGTCAGCTGAATTTCCTCTCCCGTTCTGGCAAACCCTTTTTCAGATGGACGCTTCCCATCGCTGACCTGCCCTTTGCTGCCAGCTCCTGAGCCTCTGTTGGAAGGAAAGAGAGGAGCTGTCTCTCTGAAGTCCTCACACCGCGTTCTCTGCTCCCAAACGTCATCCTGTGTCACCGCGGTGGCTTTGTGGTGTGTTGGTTACACCGCGCTGGGTGTGCTTGGCTCCTGCACAAGAGCTTCAGTCGGGGTTATGTGTTGGAATGGTTGACTTGAAGGCATCCGGCAGCGGCTCACAGCCAAACTCCCAACTGTGCAGAGCCCTGGCTGTGGAGCGGTGGGCTATGCAGTGTCTTGGGGTACCTGAAGGGGGGCTGAGGGGTGTAAAACTAGGGACCCAGAGGAGGTTGCAGATGCTTGGCTATTCTCAGATGTGTCTGTGGCTGTGCTGATGCCCTGTCACTTGTCCCATGGGGAAAGGAGCCAGAGAGGGGAGAAAGGGACAGACAGGCTGTTGGAAGGGTCTTGAAGCAGCTCCCAAGGGTGGCTTGGACAGAGCTGAGGGCAGTAGCAAGCAGTAGGTCTTCAGTGGCCAAGGGGTGCCTGTGGGAAGCAGGTAGGAGCTTGAGCATTTCAGCTTTGCTGTAAATGAGTGTTTTCTTTCAGTCATCCTGGGTTTAATTTGAATTTTGGAAAGTTAAATGCACAAAAGTCTAAAAGCGTGGTTTGGGTTGAGCAAGAGGGACTGATGGAGGTGCTTGCAAAACAACAACAAAAAAAGACCAATTTTGGGCCTATCCCTTCCCCTTTTTTCTCACCTTGGTGTACAGCACACTTTTTTTAGGAATTGCTGTTTCAAAAAGAGGAGTCAGTTAAGTTCAGACAGCTTGAAATGATGTCCTGCGATGGTTATTGGCTTGCATTGACTTTTCTGAAATTAAAACAATATATTTTCTCTGCAAATTCTTTGCTTCTTCAGGGTTTTTTCCCCTGGGAAGGTTCATCACCACAGCAAAGGCAGTTAAAGCTGTCAGTGCTCCACCTGAATGTACTTGGGTTTACCAGCCTCAAAGAAAAATGCTGCCAGGACATAAAATTTCGTGTTAATTATCTGTGCAGACAGAAAGTCAAATGAAAAGGAAAACTTCAGAAAAGTTACTTGAAGTAGTCAGTCGCTGGCAACTTTGAATTGAAGCAAGCTGCTGGGCTTGGCAGAACAACAGGTTTTATACATGGGCACGTGTGTGTGCAGCTCCTTTGGGCACTGGCAGCGTGCCCCCTGCCCACACACGGGTTTGGGTCATTCAGCCACAGAAGGCAATGGCCCAGCAGCCCAGCCAGCTCCACGTCCTGCTCCAGCAGTCAGCAGGCTGGTGGTTTGACCATCCTGATTGATGGGTGGAATTCTACATTTTTCTTTTCCTTGCTTCCTTTCCTCCTTCCCCAAATACCTGGATTTTAGTGAGAAGTGTTGGGTTCCGTTTTTATTGGCTTGGTTTCTGCTTTGTTTCTTTGTTTGAAACTATATCCCTGGGACAGGCTGCCCAGGGGGTGTGGAGTTTCCTTCTCTGGAGAGATTCCAGCCCTGTCTGGATGCCGACCTGTGTGACCTGTCCTAGGGACCCTGCTTTGGCAGGGGGTTGGACCCGATTTGCTCTGGAGGCCCCTTCCAACCCCTACAGCTCTGTGAATCTGTGTTCTACCGCCCTGGAACTGTGTACATGCTGTGGGTGATGAGTACATTGACAAAATCACCCATCTATTTAGCTCCTCACGCCGTGCCCCTGCTGCCCCCACAGCTCTGTCGTGCGTAGTGCTGCTGCAGAGGCTCCTGTCTGTCCGGGGTGTTGGGAGGGCTGGAGCAACAGGCTGCGCTCCAGGTCAGGGAAGCTGTGGGAGCTGTGTGCTGCCGCTGTGGAGCGCAGGCTGTTCCCTTCCCTGGGAGCTCAGCACCTCCAGGTAACCAGGCCTAGGTGATGAGCTCTGGTCATATGTAAATGTCTGCTGGAACACAGACTTGAAACAAAAGCCAGAACTCCAGGAGTCCTTTGCTGCCCTGTGGGCAATGTTTCTCCTTAAGCATGTGGCACCTGGAAGAACAAACTAAGTTTTTGTTGTGGCTTATTTGCAAGGTCCCAGATGTCTGTCTGGCTGCTGTAGGAAGATCTCTGGATGCTTTGAGGTGGGTCCCCGCTTGAGAGCACTGTTGAGGGCCTCTGCTGAAGAAAGCAGAGCCATCCAGGGCCCACTGGCATTCACGGTGGGGCGCTTCTGGGAGCTGTCAGCAGCTTCCTGCATGGCAACTGAGCTGAGGCTGGGGACTATTCCAGCTCACAGGGACTGCTGGCTGCTGATGCTGTCTGTCGGCATAGCCTGGGCTAAGGGGTGAGTTACCGGTATGGCAAAATGAGGGTGTGTAATAATAAACAGCGCTCTTCACCTAGTGTTGTCCAAGGCAGAGAGATCCTTTGCGTGGGATCCCTCTCCCAGCACCTCCTGATGGTCAGGGTGAGCACTGACACCATAGTGACCAAGGCGACGGACCAGATAGATTGGCAGCTCCAGCCTGTCCTGATGCCTCAGAGCAGGTCTCGGTCTCCTCCTTGGTGCCCGTTCTGGTGGAGCTTTAATTAGAAGGCACTAAGGAGACGCTCGCCTGCCTGTAAGGGCTGTGCTGTTACATCCTGCTTATTGTCTTTCCTGGAGATCAGTACATCATTTTATTACAGCTACATTTGTCACCTCAGGCCGCCTCCATCGTCACCGGGATCAGCCCTGTGACTCCATGAGCTCGCATTGGCATCAGTTCCTCCTTTCCCACTGAAGTTCACCTGAACTTCTCCACCTGTGAGCTGAAGGGAGAGGTGGGAGAGGAACTAAAGCAGCAAGTGCTTGCAGTCGGCACGGAGACGTCTCATGCCTGTGTGCGTCTTCAGCTGTTCAGCTCTATGACAGGAGGGCGAATCCTCGGAGGCGCAGCCCAGGGAGCAGGGCACGCAGGAAATCTCAATGTCATTCTCTGCAGCAGAGCTGACAGCGCGGTTGAGCGTTGCCATTAATATTCTTTTCACTGAAGGAACGTCCATTGTGGGCACTAGTACCTGCTGCAGAGGCACCTGCGCCTGCTGCGGCCTGGCAGGGCTGAGCGCAGACATTGCCGGTGTGGAAGCTGCCTTGGGTGCTCTGGAGGACATGCAGATGGACAGGGACTGGTGTCACCTCTGTCGGTTTGAGAGCTGTCTCCTTCCTCTGAGCTGGCAATCTATTACATACCGCGTCTGTGTAGTTAGAATTGGACAGGGATTGCGGGAGCCACAGTACTCTGTAAATATTGAGTAAATGTTAAAATGTTATTTCTGGAACTGCTGGGGGAGGGGGGAATGTCAGATCCCACTCTAGTAACTCCTGCTGGAAATAGGGATTAACTCCCATTTCGATTGCACTACTCAGGATTGACACCAGAGAGCAAAATTTATCCTAGTAACCGGGTGTACCTCAGACGCCGTTGGGCTGTATGAATTACACACGGCTCTGATCTCTGGAGTTGTTGCTCAGGCTGTTTGTTATTTGTGTGACATACCCAAACTCCTGCAGACGTGATGTGCGGCGCTGCGCCCGGGCTCAGAGGAAGGTGGGACGGCGCGCTGGGCTGTGTGCTAGCAGGCAGGGGTGACAGCTGTCACAGGCAGCCACCGACATTTCCTGGATGCTTTCAGGACGTGTGGGCAAATGAGCATCCTGAGGGACGCGGAAGTTTGTAAGTCAGCCCCGTGCTCCCCGCTCCCCCCACCCCCCAAAGGCATCTGACGTCGTTCTGTGCTACAGTGGGTGATGCATAATTGAGCACTGCTATATTTGAATGTGTTTGGAGTACAAAACATTCATCTGTATGAAAGGAGTGTTTATGTATTAATGTGCATTTCCTTCATGCATTCCTGATCCCATTAGTGATGGAGGCATTGTGTAATATAATAGAAATGATTAACTTTAATTGCACTTCTTTGTTGGGAAAATAGACACGTAATTAAAAATCTGACATGCGTTGTACTTTTTTTCTTTGACAATTTACTTTTTGGCATCTCTTCAAGAGGATATTCCACAAGGCCCTTACCACTTCTTCCTTCAGAGGTTTCAGCGGGTCCAGCTTCTGTGTTGGAGAGCTCAGATGATTCCTAATGCCTTGATGGAAGTGGGTGGTTCCCAGGTCCCCATTGCTGGTCCCCTACTCCCCAGCAGAAAAACAGGCTTTGTTCCTAAAACATGGCTCCTGCCGTGGGACACTTATGGGTGCTGCTGTGCAGGAAAATCAGGTGCTTCTATAAGGTCCTTAGGAAGAAAGCACACCAGCAAGGGGAACGCAGCATCTGTAGAGACTGGTGAGGCCTGTGAGTCGGTAACACTGGGATTGCTGCTGTGAGGAGTTCAGCCCTTGCTTCCGCTCCCAGCCGCGCTGCCTTTGTACGTCCCTGACGAACCTGAATCACTGTTCCCCAGCGCCCCAAAACACAAAGCAGCAGAGGATGCCTTGCAAAGAGTAGTGATGGGCAACAGCAGCGTTTTGGGAACGCTGTTCACATTGGGGGCAATTGTAAGCGCCTAAATCCTGTCTGCAGGGTGCAGGTGTTGGTCGGACTCTGAGCTGGGTGTTTGCAGAATTAGATGGCTGCTTTTCAGACACTGGTCCGTTGCGGTATCAAGTCAGGGGTCTCTGCCGATTCACAGGTCAGACAGGACAGATGGAGGCAGGCCTGCGAAGCAGGAAACAGGCTAGTGTGTTCTTTATGTCCATCTGAAAGCAGACCTGAGTGCGCCGACCCTTTCCTTGTACCTCTTCAGTGGGTGATCTGTGTCTGGTTTCACTGCCAGCATGTGTGCGGTACGGGGTGCATGCAGTCTGAACTGTAGCATGTAGGTGGTCAGGTGAGAGGAGGAAGATAAAGAACACAGGGGTTTAACCAGAGATTGGGCTGAAAAATTGCAAAGCTGGCAGCAGGGCCTCCCTCCCATGGATGGTCTTGCTCCACATGACAGGGCTGTCAGGAGCCATTCGGGATGAGCTGCAGTGCAGATCTGGAGGCAGGTTTGGGGGATGCATGGCAGCATTCACCCTGACAGTCAGGGACACTGGGGTTAGCTGTCATGGGTAGGCAGCGTGTCGTCTGCATGTTGCGGTACCCGCATGTTGCGTCTGCGCTGCGTGGGGCTCTCCTAACAGCCCGGTCCCAAAATAGCAGGTGCTGTTGCTGTGTTGGTGGCTTGTGCTCAGCTGCTGCCCCGTCTGAGGAAGAGGGGGGGGTTTTATGGACCCCCCTCCCAGGTCGCTGGTACACCTTACCTCTGCCATCCATTACTGTGTCCATCTTTACCTTGTCTGTGTTGTTTTCCGGTTCTTTTATTGTCATTATTCAAAACATGAATAGAAGTGAGTATCCTCTAAGTTATTAATGTAATCAATTTTGAGTCTTTAATTGCAATTTTTTTTCCATAAAATTCTTTTAATTTAGTCTAATATAATGGCACATCAAGCAGTAATAGGTACATTAAATTGAATAATGAGGTTCATATACACATTTTATGACACAATCAAATATCCCAATGCATTAATTCATGTCAATCAGTTAATAAAATCAAATAGGAAACATTTCTCTGGTGCTATTAACTGCAGTTCTCCCGTTCAGCGGGTGACAGGGTGTGAGGACCTGTGTGTCTTGCCTGCATCGTGTCTCTGTCTGCTTGGGAGCTGGTAGATTTACTTACTGGATCATGGCAAAGCCTGTTGGTCCCATTGGCCCTTGACCAAAACATGGTTACTGGGAGCAGAAGGCCACACCTTGACCTTGCCCTATCCTGAATCCAGTGGTGCAGTCCTGTCCCCAAAAGCTTCCATAAACAATAAGGGAATATTATCTGTGCACTTGTAAAGCATTTCTGTTGTGTCAGGCAGCGTCTTGTTCATAGTGCCTGTGAATGCTGCTCCTGGAATGGCTTCCTGGAATGGCTGGGGAGAGAGAGAGGCTGTTCCTGGAGAAGTGATGGAAGCTCATTCAGCACACAGGGACCCATGTCTGCCCCGACACATCACAAGGATGTCATGTCTGTCCCCACACACAGAGCCCCACAAGGGAGCAGGAATAGGCTTGCTTGGCCTTGCTGAAGAGCAGCATACTGTTGTTTCCTGATGGGTGTGTTAAAATACTGCTTGCTTTCCATAGACAACTTCCCACTTAAATTCTACCTCCCCAGTAAGTCTTTCAGCCTGTGTGAGACTTGGTGGGCCCTGGGGTGGGTGGCACGCTCTTCTGCTTGTGGGGACAACACTGGCTCTTTCTCAGCAGCTGCTCCACATGTTGGCAGGGTCAGGGAACAGGAAGAGCTGAGGTGTGTGCTGCAGGTGACAGCTCATGGGATCCAATGTTTGCCAGTGTCCAGGTGTGTCGGGAATGCCTCCAGTGTAGGGCTTGGCTCAAGAAACCTCGGTGCAAAACCATGAAGTTGCTGGTTAAAGCATGCCTCTCATTTATTTGAGAGTTCCAGATACTTGTTTCCACAAGAACTGAGTTAGAGGATCCTTTTGCTTTTTTTTTTCTTCGAGTTCCTGCCATTCTGGAGTCCTCTGCTGTAGTGTAGGGAGCAGACTGACAGGAGAGTTGTTAACCTTGAATTCCTGCCTTACACCAGCATGTAGGTGTCACCCTTGCTAGAGCACATGTAGAAACAGTGATGCCAACCGAGTCAGTAACACAAGCGCTGCCTGCTCCCCCTTCATCTGGAAGGGGTGAAAAACCCATTTCATTTGAAATCTGCTACTTAATGGTATTTGTAAAAAGTAGATTTTCCTGGTTTATTCTTTTTTCTTCCTACTTTGTGGCAGAGGTAGCAGGAGAAGAAAGGAGACGTAAGGAACTAAGAATGGGAAAATCTGGAATTATTGTCCCACCAAGAGATAGCTCTTTCTGGGAGACAAGTGCCTTGGAGTGATGGTACTGTGATGCAGGTGTAGTTCTACTGGTATTTAAGTATTTGTGGTCTGTGTTGGTGGGTATTTGTGTAACACTCTGTGAAAGCTTCCAGGAACTGTGCAAGAGGTAGTGTTTGTAAATATTTCTGCTCTGCAGAGCTTGGGGGGCACTGGGCATGGACAAGCAGGGTCAGCCTTGGGAATCACCCGAGCTGAAATTGGGCCGAGCTGGGTAGGGTGTGGATGGAGTGGGCGCACAGGCTTCCCCTTGGCAGAGGTGCTGCTGTACCTGTGGCTGGAGAGAGGATTTCTAGGGGAGGTGGACTTCTGGACTGAAGTTGTACTGCTCTCACGTTCTTCCCACTCTTGTGCCCCTCTTTGGTTTCCTCACCCAGATTCTTCTCTGGGATGTAAAATCATCCTTGGAGAGGAAAATGGACCTTGCTCAGACATTCTGTGTCTGCACTGGTGGTTTTCAGGTAGATGGGAGACGTGCCTAGCTGGTGTAGGGTGGCAGTGGTGTGAAGTGGTGGGTGTCCCATGCAGGCAGAAAGTGGGTGATGGGAAATCCCTCTTGCAGATGGGGAAGGACACGCACAACATTCCCTGGCTAGAAAGGAAAGCCAAGCTGATGGTGCCCATCATGGCAGTTGAGCTGATCTGCTCGTGCTGGTTCAATCTGCACTGCACCATCGCTAGCTGAGGACTATCTTTTCTTTTGTTTCCTCTCTCCATTTGTGGTCAGGTAGTAGCTTGGTCTTCCACAGGCTGGTCAAGGAGAAAGAAATAATGTCCTATGGCATGGTGTGAATCTTCTCATACATTTGTCTTGTTTGTGGAGAGGATAATGGATGATTATTTAGCAAAGAAATATGTATTTACACGATCAGACGTGGTAAAGGGCAGCACTCTTTTTACTGGTTTGCCCTTTTTTAGTTTGAATTCAGTGGGCTTCCTTACACCATCTGCTCCCATCTTTTTATAGGCAGTAGGTGTCCTGATTTGAGACATCTCAACGGTCTTTTCTGAAACCGGGTTTGCTTTCTCTTTTGGCTTTCTCTTCCACCTGCCTGGCAGTGATTGGTAACAGTCTATGGAGGAGACAGTGCTACGGCTGGTCAGCAAGGGAAGCTCTCAGTGCCTGTGGGGAAGGCAGGCAGGCCAGTTGAATGCTGCCAGCTTGGAGGGTAAAGAGCCTCCGAAGCAGTGGAGGGAAAAGTGTCAGTGTTTGAAAAGCAAACAGCAACCTTGCCCTTTGCTTTGGTGGTTGGTGCAGGTGCCTGCTGGGGCTGATCTCAAACCCAGCAGCAGGAGCAACTGCAACCCTTCAGTGGTTTGTAAGAGTGCTGTTCTGGGAAGGTGCTTGTTCTGGTTCGGCAGCCGAGGGCCTGTGCTGGGTCTCTCTGCAGAGATCCTGGGAGCAGCCATGCTCAGGTGTGCTTGGAGTAACCCGGCTTCTGTGCCTCATGGGCACGGTGCGGTCCCCGTCCTCAGGGGCACAGTGCAGTCCTCGTCCTCGTTGTGCTCTTGCACCTGCCAGTTTGGGGTGGAATCTCATAGGTGAGATGAGCATTTCCCGACTGGTCACACCAAGTGCTGCAGGAGCTGTGGGCATAGGGATGACTCCCAAAAGTGCTGCGCTGTGTTCCCAGAGCCTTTCTTGGCATCCGCCTGGACTCTGTGCAGGAATGCGTGGAGACGAGGTTCATTGCTTGCTGCGTGTTATATCTGCATTGTCACAGTTTCCAGACCCCAGTTCAAAGGGAACTGAACTTCGATACCTGCTTTTTATTGCATCTGCTGTTAGAAGTAGCCGCTGTGTAGGTGTGGGTGAAGTTAAACAGGGCCCAGGCTTTGCAAAAGGGTTGTGCAAGGAGGAGGAACCTTCGAGGTGGCTGTGACAGGCCCAGGTGTGAAATACCCCTAAACTCGCTGCTCCTGGATGCCAGGTTTTCTACCGAGTGGGTTCAAATCCTCCCAGCCCTTGTGCTTCTGGATCACCCGGTGTTAGGTGGATTGAGGGTGATGAGAGCTGGCAGCTTCTGGATCCCGTGGGAGCAGCGGGGGGAGGCTGGCGTGGGCGAGGGGGCCCTCTGCTGATGGCATCCCGAGCGGGAGACCCGGCTTTCCCGGCTCGCCTCTACCGAGAGGCTCAGCAGACCCACGGAGTGCTTCCCTTCCAGAGGGAAATTCTTAGGAATGCTGATCTCCCCCCGGGCGGATGAATGCAGTAGGGTGAGTTGGAGCTAAACCACTGATGGGTGATAGAAGTGGACCCAGCCTTGTGCTATGCCCATTTCAGGAGAAGGTGCTTTTTGGGCAGAATCAATAGAGGGGAACAATAATGTTGCAGTGTCTTGAGCTGTGATGGCTTTCTAAAGGGCTCTTCCCAAAGAAGATGGAAAAACTTTGTTTCCGAAGGGGGAAATAGAGGTATTTCCCTCCACAGGCAGTACCTCTGAAGAAAGGTAGCTGCGGCCTCTGGGGAGGAGCAGCTCTGTGAAGCCAGTTCCGTGGTGGGGCAGTGTCCCTGAAGTTGTATTTGCTGCAGGAAGAGATCAGCACCTCTGTGTCTGACATCTCAGAAAGGGATGTAGGTTGGTGTCTCAATGTGCCTCTCATGTCTGCCTGTCTGATGTGGGAGAAGGTGTTTAGTCAGCAGGAACAGAACTCTGATATTTATCAGCAGTGTGGTAACAAAGCTGACACTTGGTAGCAGGTCTGTCTGAGGTGACCGCTGTCAAGGAACATTTCAGAGCTGTGTCTGTTTCTGTGTAGCTAGACTCCTGCTCCGTGCCTTAGGCTGGCTTTGCCAGGGCTGTCCGGGTCTAGGGAATAGGGAGGGGAACCTTTGTGAAAACACCGGGGTGAAGGGCTCCATGTCCTCTTTCACAGGTAGGCAGAACCAGGGTGCAGACAGTGAAAGCCAAGACGGGTTTAGATGGACTGCCACCTGACAGCAGAGTTGGATTTCTTCTGGTTCCCTCAGTGGGAACACGTTTGCTGTGCTGGTATAGAACAGGTCTAGCCTTCCACAACCACCACTTCGAAGGGCTTTGCAAGTACTGCACCTTTCTCCCCACACAGCAGCTGATGCCACTTTATGTATGCACTTCTCAGCCAGTGCACATCTTCGGCAGCAGGACAGTGATGGAAAATCCAGCCCTTGCCATGGTGATGCTTTGGCTTTGCTGAGAAAGGGGAATTACGGAGGTCTGGCTGGGTATTTTGTGGTTCTCATGCACAGTAACGTTGGCCAGGACTGATTTATTTCATAGCAGAAGGTGTGTGACTTGCCCCAGTATTGTCAACTGGGGCCAGTGTTCCTCATGAACCAGTACTGATGCTTTGAAAACCTACAGCTGCTTGCCACTCACACCCGGGGCAGCAAGGCCATGGGTTCTGTCACAGCGAATGCCGTGTACGTCTAACACAGCGGTGGCTGTGTCTCTCACAGCGGGTGTGCACGCTGTGGCAGCGAGACAGCGTCCTGAGGCAGCCCAGGTACCTCAGCATTAACAACCTCCCGGGTCTGTCAGTCTGTCCACCATGGCACTGCGTCCAGGCAGGGCGTCTTAGCTCACTCCAGTGCCTGCCAGTCGGTACATGCAGCATCACTTCTGCACTGAGCGATTCAGAGCTCCCAGATGCAGGGAGAAGGTTGTGTGAGCTGCTGAAAGGGGCCATGAGTGAAGAGTAGTGGGTGCCCAGCAGCTGTGTGTCCTGAGACGGACCAGCCTGAGCAGGGCCGTGATCACACATGGAAAAGCACCAGGTTGGGTTTTCCCTGTGTCCAGTAAGAACTTTTATGAACCAGGGAGGGACTTGAGCCCAGGAGGTAAGGTGGTAGATGGAAGGGGCTGAGGGCAGGGCTGACCTGTGCATTGGGTGCTGGCTGGGAATTTTAGGAGAGAACCACCACAAAGGGCAAGGAGCATATGTCAGTCAGGCTGAAGCTGCAAGGGGACATTTGGCTGAGACAGGCAGGCTGCTTTTTTTACTTGTCCATGTAACGTTCTGGGTGTGGTGAGGGGTACAGAAGAGATGACCAAGGACATTCGGTAAGCCCTCAGAGGCTGAGCAGTCTGTTTCCAAACCGGATGCTTCCTCTGCCTCAGTTAAACCTGTGAGGAGGGACCAGGGGATGGGGACACATGCACAACTGCTTCATAAGCCTGTCCCTGTGCTGCAGCTTCTTGGCCTGTGCACTGTGGACACAGGATGGGGTCTTGGGGTGCTTCTTGAGGCATGGAAAGGAAAGATGCAGTGTCTGCATCAGACAGGAGGGTTGGGAGGTCCCTGCTCCCTTCGATCTCTCTTTCCAGAGCACAAACAGATGCCATTGGGTTTCTGGCGCAGGCGTGTTGGAGTCCAATTCCCAGCCAAGGCTCCCTTTGGCGATGGAGCTGAGGATTCTGCAGGAAGGAATAGAAATCCTCCAGCATGTATGGAGCAGATAAACAGCTGCCGTGGGGGCTGGGCATCAGTTTTTGCCTCAGGCTCGGACCCGTCAGGCATTTTGTGGGAGAGTGTGCCAGTATCCACATTTGACAAGGCTGTGGGTCTGAGGCACTCTCCTGCTCACTCTGCCTCTCCACTGCTCCCGAGACGTAAAATATTTAACGGCCGGGGTCCCGCTGGTGGAGCAGGATGGTGGGGGAGCGATGGTCAGTAGGCGGCCTGGTGCTGGGGCTGACCCACAGCCTCGTGTACCGGTTGCGCAGGCCGGGGCACGGCTTCTGCCTCGGGCTCTGCCAGGCCTGGCGCTCCTTGGCCTGCTGGGAGAGAAGCCTCGTGATGTGAGAGGCTGAAGAGAGGTCGCAGCCTTTTGTGCAGAGCATCCGTCCTGCCTCGGAGCCGAGTTCTCCAGCCTCGGGGTGGCTTCAGCAGCACCAACCGGCCCATCTTCTCCCTGCTCCGAGGCTCCCACGAGAAGTGTTCCCTTCCTCCGAACATTGGTCCTGCCCGAAGGATGGAGCCATCCCAAGGGAGAGGCTGCGGAAAGGGCAGTGTGCTTCCTGAGCGGCTGGTCACAGCCACTGCGGAGAGACAGGGCTGGTGGGATGGAAGGAGCTGCCCTGGCCCCTCGGGTTGGTGGGCACCCCACAGGTGGGGGTAGGCACGGCACAGGAAGCAGAGTGACCAGGGATGAGGCCTCACCCCTTGTTGGCATCTGCCTGGCAGGGACCCAGGGCTTTGAACAGATGGACAAGGGCTCTTGTGGCTGACGGGTATTACTGCTACCCTCACCTTGAGACCCAGTGGAAAGACCAACCTGAGCAGTTCTAGACACAGTCCCGTGTCTGGTTTTCCTTGGCATGATGCTGTGCCTGTCACTGGTGCAGTGGTAGGTAACCCTCAGCCCCCTTGTACAGTGGTGGTGGCTGCAGCTGGGTGCTGTGTTTCAGGGCAGGCGTGCTGGCATGGGAGGGAGCATGCCAAGGTCCCTGTCCTGTCGTATCCATGAGGCCCAAGCTGCTGGGCTGATAAGTAGAGTGCAGTTGAGGTTCCTCTTGCTTCATATGAAACCTGAACCCCTTCGTGTGACTGGCTTTTCTTCTTTAATTTCTTTGGAAGATGGAATTGTTAAAATCCAAAGGTTACATGGAGGGGCACAAACCCAAGTCACTGTGAAGGAACTCTGGATCCGTGTTTGCCATTCATTAAAATGCCTTTAGTGCAACCCAGTTGTTTTCTAAGAAGCATCTCTGAAACTATTGCAGGACAAAATGCAAACAACCAGCCCAAAACTGCAGAGCTGAGGGGAAGAATTCAGTCTGGCCATGCTGTTTGCTGTCATGTGTCTTCTGCTGTGGCTTTGCACTTCGTCCGTGGCTGCCAGGGAGAGCAGGGCACCGGGAGCCCAAGGTCACGGTGCGTTCCTGTGTGATGTGCTGGGGAAGGAGGGGCATCTCCCAGGGAATCACTCTGGAAAATACTCCTTTTAAGTGAGGGAAAGGACTCTAATCAGTATGCTTCATTCTAGGTTATTAATGTAATTGAAAACACAATCTACCTAAATCATGCAAATTATATGCAGGGTGAGGATTTTTTTCTGCTATCGTAATGATAATCTAAATAAAATGTGGATTATAAGTGGAGTTCTGAAAGACTGGATCTGAGATTAATCTGAAATACAGAAATTAAAGGGAGACACGCATGGTGTGGAGCTGCAACTTTGCTCCTAGGACATTTGGAACCCTGATTTATGGACGCTGTTACAAGGTTTTTAACTGTGCTGAAAATGAAATGAGGTTAAACTTCTTCCTATTAGCATTAGAGTTACAATCACAACACATTACAAAAGCCTAATAAATGTTACTTTTTGAGTAATGAAATTGCCATCAAGGCACCGTTAATCGGAATGAGATTATAATTGGCGTTGTGCTGTGCAGGGAGGGGCCTGGCAGAGCCCTGATTGCATCCTGGGGACGATGGGCATCGGCCTCCACCTGCAGAGAGCTTCCGCAACTCATGGGAGCACTTGGTTGGGGGCTGAGGTGTCCTGTGACGTGAGCCTTGGTGAGATGGACACTCATGGACAGCTGACCCACCAGAGGTACACGGTCCTGCCCGGTCTGAGCCATGTGGGCGGCTTTCTTGCTCATCTATTGGCGGGGTCTTAGGTCCAGGAGGGCAGGGTCTGTTGCAGTTGCTTTGGTTTAAAAGCAGTTTTCTAGGGATGAAGTAAATACTGCTGAGAAGAAAGAAATTAGCATGGCAAGCTGTCAAGTTTTAATTTTCATTTCCAGTTGGACATGGATTGTAAGTCAGGAGGCTGATTGCAAGTCTTAGAAATGAGTTCCTCGGCTGGTAAACACATCGGATTGAGTTTCAGGTTTTATTCCTGTAGAGAAAGATGTTGAATTGTCAGGGCTGGAGAGGAGATTGGGTGTCCCCCTGTGTCTGGAAGTCCCATGAAGTACCTGCAGCTTCTCCAGAACAAGTTTCCGGTGCACCTCTGCACTGCTGTGCAGGCAGCACGGATGGGAGCTCCCCTGCATTTCCCCACCCGCATCCTTGGGCTGGAGCTGGGTCAGGGAGGTAGAAAGCATCTGTCACCCCTGGAGAGGGAGCACTGCAAGTGTTGGCAGCACCTTTCTGTGCCTCACACCCTGGTGAAGAGAAGTGCTTTGCAAGTGTGCACGCAAGCAGATTTGTTCTGTGGGTGTTTGGGGGGAGGGGTACCTGTTCCCGAGAAGGTCTGTGTGGAAAGAGATCTGAGCTGCCACAGGTGCCAAGGGGTGTTTGTCCCTGCAGCAGGTCAGACCTGGCACAGGCTGAGAACTGCTCTGTGCTTAGCGATTGTGGTGCCCTGGGGTTTGCCCTTGTCCTCACACTGCTCCACGTGTGGTGCCGGAGCAGAGCCATGGCGCAGTCATACGAGAGACAGCGAAGAAAAACTGGATGTATTCCCTAACGAGCAAAGGCTAGATGAATTCCCTAACGAGCTGGCTCTGGATTTTCCCCCCTGATTTTCTATGGCTGGATCTTGTGGAATAAGACCATTAGATGGTGGTGCCTGTTGTGTTTGGCCAGCTCTTATAGACAGTTTAAAATCAAATTCATTCTTAGTGATAGTTTTCAGAGGTAGCCAAAGAAATCCTCTTGACAGCTTCCCAGTATTTGTTTTGGAATGACAACAGGTTTGGTGCACAGCTTTTGCACAGGCTTGGAAAACCTTGCGCTCAAGAGCTCCGTGGCTCAGCAGAGCCAGCGGCTGTCCCCTGTGGCCAGGCTGAGCCTGGACCCCAGTGAGGCACGGGCACAGAGAGCAAAGGCATTTGGCTATTCGAGAGGCAGAGGGTTAAGTGTTGTGATCATAAACCATACAGTAATTGCTCTCAGACCTATTAGCAGGATGTCTTGCATAGACTGTCATCCTGCCCTTTCCCATGGGCCCTGTTCACTAACCCTTTGCATTTTGACAGTAATTACCATCCAAGCAAGCACAAACCATCACCAGCTACAATGCAAACCCACTGTCATGGTAACGTAGCAACCTCCAGTTCATCTTAAAGATGTTTAGTTTTATCTCATATGCTTAAAATTGGACCCGACTCAAAGCCGTGCCGGAAAAAGCACCGACAAACTTAATGAAAAAAATGAAATGAAAGGTGATACTTGAGATTACACCAGGAGCTTAGGTTCCAGAGTGTGAAAGGGATGCTTAATGGAACAACAGAATTAGCTGGAGGAAAAGGCAACTTTCAGGGAAATCAGCTCTGTGTGTGTGTCTGAAGGCTGTCTGCTCCCTTCCCAGCAGCTGCACTGGTGCAGTGGAAGATGCTGGCTTTCCTCCCCACGCTCACTGCGACTGTGCTCTGCAAGTGTGCTTGGGATGGGACCGAGGGATTAATTGGGAATGGGTTTTCCTGTGCAGTGGATGTTGCCTTCAGGAGTAAGGTCCAGCATCGTCACTCCTGTTCGGGAAGCAAGCAGAATGGATGGTGACTGCACACTGGTTCTTTGCTTTAAAAACACACTACAGCTCCAGTAATCTTTGCATGTAAATGACCCTAGCTGCATTGATCTCAGTGCTAATGATCCAGCCCCCTGTGCCTTCTGTTCTCACAGCGAATTCACAACGTAACTCCCCAAAGACCTTTGTTCCCAGGACTTTGTCGTGTTCCTAAATCCTTCTTCCCAGGAGGCCTGTAGCAGCAGAGGGGCTGGCTCACCACAGGCCCTTGATATCCAGCCAGGCCTTCTCACACCTCCCAGGCTGCCTGTGTCCCTTGCAGGGATGGCAGGGTGGGTGGCAGTCCTTTCTATGCCTGGCCACAGAAAGAGCTGTGTGTAGTATCCCCAACTCCTGAGAGGTCTTTTCAGGAAAAAGATGTTCTTTTGGGGAAAGCATCTTTCCTGAGTTACAGGGAGCACATCCCTGTCCCTGTGTAACGTGTCCATTGGTTTCACTCTCTTCTGTTTAAACATTAAGGCTCTAAATTTACTCTCAAGTTGTGTGCCTTGGGGTTCCAAAGGGTAGCAGGCATTACGGCTGGCTAGGATAAAGAGCAGGAAGGTACACAGAGGACAGGCTTAGCCCTGCAGCTCCCTGAAGGATGTGTGGCATTTCTGTATGTATGGGCCCAGGGAACACATCGCTGGGGTCCACAGACCCGGGCTTGCACACAGGGGTGGTGAGAGCCTCACCCCGTCAGAATCGGGGCCTTTGTGCCCCAACTGTGTGTGTCTCCTCAGCTCGTTTCCTGAGGGTTACGCTGCGCTCATCACGACTCATCTTCAGTTAAAAGGGAGTCATTCCACCCACAGCTGCTGTGTGGTGCTTATCGCTGTTTCCCCTCCCTGTGCTGCTTTGATGGATGCTGTCTAAAAGGTCAGAAGCCAGTGCTGCTGGCTGGTGATGGAAGGCTGCCTGCGAGCCAGGCGTCGCAGTGCCCGCCCTCGCCTTGCTCCGAGCTGACCGGCCGAGTCCCGCGCAGGGCCCCTTCCCAGCCATGCGATGAGGGAGGTGGCAGCACACAGGGACTGGGCCTAGCCTTAGGTGAGGCGGGCAGCCCCATCCACACAGGCTGTGCCCCTGTCTCTGGGGCACCTGCTAGTGCCAGTCTGATGTTAGCTGGGGTTAGGGGTCTGCTCCTGTAGTGTTACAGCAAGGAAAGCCTTAGTCTCTGCTGCTTTGTTTCCTCCTGTGCTGATAATCCTTTTGGTATTTCCATCAGAGCACTTGTAGCCCATTCCCATCCTTACAGACAATCCCTGAAGGGCAGTTGGTTCATTTTTTGTGGTGGTTTTTTGGTTGATTTTTTTCTTTGGGATGCTGTTAATTTGCTTTACAGTTGCCATTATAGATGAGCAGTCAGGATGCTAAATTAGATCTGACCATAGAGGGGTCTTCTTTGTTAACCCTTTTGCTATGTTTTGTCCCCACAAATACATGGGTGCTGTTTCTGCCCTGCACTCACCTGTCCTGGTTCACAAGAAACGAGGCAGTGATCTTACACAAGCTGGTGCCACACTCCTCCTCTTAGTGCCTTCCTGTGTAAAAGGGAAAGGAATGCATACACCTGACAGTGTTGTGCTCCTGTTTGGTTCCAAATAAGCATCACTGCCCATCCAGAGCCCCATTTTACTGAGGACAGAGGAGATGGTTCCCTCTTCTCTCCTTCCTCCATTTCCCCACAGCAGACAGAGAAGTGACCCTCTGAAGTTCGATGGCTTTTTCTGCCCCCTTCTCTCTGTAAACCATATTCTGCCCCTAGTGCCAAGATGAGGCAGCATGGCATTAACTGCAGAAGCAGCAGGAGGAGCAGCCTTTGTTCCACCTTCACCCAGCATCTCTTGTTGTCCCGGAAAGCAGGGTGCTCTGTCCAGCACCACGAGCTCAGACGTTCCTACCTTGGTGGGCTGGAGTCTGCACCTTCCAGCCTTCGTGGTGCTGCCTGCCAGCTGCCCACCACGGCACAGCCTCTGCAGTCAGGCAGGGAGGGATTGATGGCCACGGGAGAGCGGCTCTTTGTCAGGTTGAGTCTCTTGATGGAGCCTGATGTGCCGCTTGTGCGGAGCAACCTCTTCCGACAGCGCAGTGCCGTGTGCTGCTGCCTTTGGACAAATGATTGATTCCTCCATAATACCCCTAAATGGAGCTGTATTGGGATCCAGCCTCATCTCGGGATCGGAGAGACAAGGTCTTTAGCAGTAATTGGGCCACCCTGTGTCAGGTGAAGTCCTCTGCTTATGGGCCAACTGCAGATGTCACTTGAAGTGATTGTTACAAGGGGATGAACGTGGCTGTGAGAGCTTGGCTTGTTTGTGGCGTGGGGTTTCATCCATGCGCATGGGAAAGCGAATACTGCTGGCAGCGGCTGGAGTCATCTCTTCTGACAGAAACGGGCATGGATCAGCAGGACTCAGGCAGAAATACGGGTGGTATCTCTGTGGTACGTAAAGATCCCCCTGTGCTCCTGGAGGTTAAAGGGCACAGGTGTCTCTCTGCGCTGGTGGGAGCAGGGCAGGCGTCTCACCAGGCCCACAGAGCTGGTGGCAGCCCCAGCCTGGCTCCCAGGTCACCACATTGGCATCACCAGGTCTGCTTTGCGTGCGTAGATGGCCTTTCTAACTGTATTTATTTTTTTAATAAATACTCCTCTGTGAGAGCAAGAGGAACTGGGGTGTTGCTGTGTTGCCCTATCAGTGCTTTATCCTCAGTTCTGCACCTCAGGGCTTTCCCATGGCTTGAAAGGCTTGTGGCAAGGCCGGGAGGAGTGGGAGCAGCTCAGAGCAGCTCATCTGAGGAGGACAGTGCTCAGAGCAGAGGCCAACAGAGTCACGGAGCTGCTGGAGCAAGCGCTGTGCAGGCCAGACGGCTCCTGGAGCCGGCCGTGTGCTGAGCGACATGTAGGCCTTGGGACAGGCCGCACCGGGAAGCGCCTGAACCGGTCACAGGAGGGAGCAGGGATGGACATGAACAGTCCTGAGCAACTCCCCCTGCCCAGGCCGGAGCCGGTTGGGTGAACTCCACCTGGCCTGTGCACAAAGTCCTTGTGGTGTGATACTGCTCAGTGGGCTACTCCCAGTCCCAGGGAGGTTAGATGGTGCCTCCAACATGTCACTTGAGTCCTTCTGGGAAGTGATCCCATGGACTAGTTACGGCCAGGTTATTCCTAAACATGAGGAAATCGTGTACCATGAGCTTGCAGAACTACTGTGCTCATACAAGCCACTCCAGAGAAGGTGGAGACAGGGGCCAAAATGCCAACAAGTAGACTTAGTCTGGAAATTAACGGAAGTCTGTTAGTAATGTTCAGGCTCTGGCAATGTAAGCGGTGGAACGAGAGGGGAAAAAACACACCAAACCAAAAAAACCCTACACCCAAACCTTTAACTGGCCTTAAGATGGAGCTTGGAAAATATCTGTGCTTTAAAAAAATTGTGGTGTTGGTGCTTAGTGTGATGTGGGCTTGGAGAAGGGGTTGAGGTACCTTCTGATACTTGCATGAAAAGAGAGGAGACCAGCACCCAGGAGGAAAAGGGAGGAAGGAGGAAGAAAACCTAGTAGACTAATCAGGATGCCCAAGAGAGAAGTAAGTTGACTCTGCAAGGTAGGTGGGCCAGAAAGTCAGGCACAGGAAGGCATAGAAGACAAAGTGCAAACCAGACCCATGATTTTGTTTGTAGGTGTGTGTTACTTCCCAGAGCCTGGGATTTAGAATTAATAAGTTTATCGCAAACAGGGACTTGACAATATAAAGCCGACCATTTCAGTGTATTTCCCTATCTAATCTCCTCTATTCCCAACCCCACAGGGTGTGAGTTCTCAAGTTTCTGGATGTTCCTTCACCATTTCTGTCAGCAACTTTTGCATAAGGATCTTTGTCAGCAGCTCTCCTTGAGATTCGGGCTGACCCAAGGACCTGATCTGAGCTGCTGGCCTTGTCTTTGTTTCACCTGGGTTGTCTGACATACAGCTGAGTCAGGTTGGGCATGTCTGGCCAAGGACTTGAATGCCTTCCAGTAAACACAGGCTCGGTGCTTTAAAGTGTAAATCAACGTACAGTCTACTGCAGGCGGTGGAAAGATGCCAGCTTCATCTAACTCATCACTGGTGTTATGTGTAGAGGAAGAAAAGCTGCAGCAGCACTTGCTTCACAGCGCGTTACCTCACTGCTGCAGCTCTGACCCTGTGAGACCAGGGTGATGCTGGTACTCAGAGAGATGCTGGGTTTTGCTACCAGTGGCTTTGCAGAGTTTGGAGCTTGTGCACAGAGGGCACTTTTGCACAAGGAGGTGTCACTGCAGCGTGGTGGTGCAACACCAGTGGCTGTGCTGCTGTAGAAACCTTCCCAGGTGTGCTCTGTGTTCAGAACATCGGAGCTTGCTCTGGTCCTGCTTGGCTGAACTGTGTGTGTGGCTGTCGCTGTCTCTGTGTTTATGCAGGGAGTGGCAGACCTGTGTGATAACGTGATCTGCATGTGCGGGCCAGGAAGAATACCCTTTCTAGCTTCCTTTGTGGATGCTGCTGGTTAGTTGTAAAATCTTGATGCGATCTATGCTCCCATGCCAAGGTCTTGGCACTGTGGGGGTTTGTTCCCCATGTGCCCAGGATGTTGTCCAGGAGCCCTGGTATGTCCTTCTGCGGGTTGTTCCAAAGTCTTCCATTCCAGGACTGAAACTCCTCACATTCACACTGCTGCTTCCCTTGTTCCTGAGCAACTGCTACTGGAAAAGTCCCCCTAATTGTACTGGGAACTTGGGGGCGTGCTGTATGCCCAAAACATGCCTGCTGCTTCAATTTCTGGTGATGGTTATTGTGAGTTAGTTGGCAAGTTGGGCTGAGAGAGCTGGGCTGGTTCAGCCTGGAGAAGAGAAGGCTCCAGGGGGAACTTACAGTGGCCTTCCTGTCCCTGAAAGGTGCCTGTAGGAAGCTGGGGAAGAATTGTTCCCGAGCACCTGGAGCAACAGGATGAGGGGGGATGGTTTAAACTGGAAAAGGGGAGATTTAGGTTGGGTATTAGGAAGAATTTCTTCACTCTGAGGGTGATGAGACCCTGGCCCAGGATGCCCAGAGAGGTGGTGGAGGCCCCATCCCTGGAAACATTCAAGGTCAGGGTAGATGGGGCTCTGAGTGACCTGCTGTAGTGAACATGTCCCTGCTCACTGCAGGGTGGGACTAGATGGGTTCTAAAGGTCCCTTCCAGCCCAACACATTCTGTGATTCTCTTAAGGAAATGGTTTGGAGGTAGTTAACCTTTGTGGAAGGGATGGGAGGCAGTGAGTCTTTGTGTCTGTTTACTCTCTGGACCACAGGTTTTCATAAACAGAAGGTGTCTGTCACAGTGACAGGGGTGTTTGCTTCCCTCTGAACTAGGCTGTTGGGCAGGTCCTGAGTGAACTTGGCTGGGCTTGCTGTGCTGGTGCAGAAGTCTGCGGCTTGATTTGGGTGCACGAGGGCTTGGCCCATACTGCTTTAAATCACAGGGTGTTGTTCTGTCATAAAAGAGCCTGTTTGTGATGCTTGTTGGTTTAAGTTCACTTCCTGAAGCCTGTGAGGCTGTTTTTAACACCAGAATTGCATTTACCTTCTGTTACGCTTTTCAGAGTTCCTGCATTAGCTATTAAACCTCAGGAAGGATTTAACTTGTGTGTCAGGGCTATTTTGTTTGAGAAGTGTCTCTTAGGAACACAGGCTGTCACTGTGTGGCTCGTGTGGAAGGTGGAAGATGAGGTTTTGCCTCCTAAGTGCTTCTGTTCTGGACATGTCACCGTGGGCTCCCCGGAGCGGCAGTGCAGAGACCGGCACCAAGATCTGCAATCAGCCCTTGTCCCTGCTCTGTCACTGCTCCCTCATAGCTGTGACCAGGCTGTGCTGTCCCGTCCCCCACCGTGCTCCCTCCTCATACCATTCCCTTACCCATCTTCCTCAGCACTCCCCTCTCCTTTCTGGGCCTGTTCCTGGTTCTGCCCTTCCATCTTCTTGAGCACACCCTGTTTCTGACCCAGCAGCTTCCCACAGCACTGTGTTCCCAGTTCTGAATCCAGAAAAGAAAATGAAGGAACTAGCCCAGTCTTTGTCTATGGTGCTCAGTTTGCAGAGCTGAAGGACACGAATTGGGGAATAAATCCTGCAAAACCTGCTATGAAAGGTGATACAATTATTTCTTTGCCTCAGCAGGACATTGGTCCGACACTGTGAATCCGGAGGCTAGACTGAAGCCTTCCTTAGACATCCCAGGCAGGGTGTAGCTGTGTTTTGTGTGGCAATATGCTGAGGGTATGCCTGTAAGGACACAGTCCTTTGCTCTGTGTGCACAGATGACGTTTCTTGGGGGTGCCCCCATCACACACAGTGTAGCTGGGGGCTGTTGTTGCTCTTTAGTTAGCGATGAAGCTGGCGGGTATTATGGAGCAGAGGATGCCAAGCCGTGTTCAGTCATTGAGAGCTTCTCAGTACATGGCTGTACTGCAGTCACTGGAAATCGGGGTGATGGGTGAGGTTGAGTAACGGTTACCAGATACCTTCCATTATGGGAAAATAACCTGGGTAAGTTCTTTGTCTGAAGTGGGTATCTGGGAAAGGATTCACAGCCCCATGGAAACTCCGTGGTTCTTCGGCACTGGAAGGCAAATTACTGTGATTTATCTGGTGTCTCTGATGGCCAAGGCTCCCAGCCTGGCCTGGTTGTGCAGGGAACATGACACGAATCGTGCTAATGAGGAAGCGGTACTGGGAGTGTGAATGCTCTGCCTGGCCACTTCTGCTCTGTGCTGGAAAGGCAAGGCTCAGCCATGGAAACATGAATACGACTCTGGGCTTGTTCCTTTGAGCTCTGGTCTGCTGTGGCCGTGGGGCCCGGGCAGTTTCCTGACAAGGAGCGAGTGTGCAGCCCGCATGTGCTGCTGCATGGAGAGCAGAATCCCCACAGGTGTGCGTGCTGCTCCTGGAATTCCTGCCCCTTCAGCCCTGGGATGCTCTTTGTCATCTTCAGTGCGATGCCCATGCCCAATAATTAACCAGTGCTTCCATTGTGCCCAGCTTGGCCAGCCATGAGGATGAGTCCTTGGCCACAGCCCTGCTGCTGGACCCGGGCTGAGCCGGTGCCTTGTGCCTCTGCCGAGCAGCCCCGGCACCCTCCTCAGCTTCCACGCTGCCCCTGCCCAGCTGCTGACCGGCTCTGGAGCACATGAGCGATCTGCAGGAGCTGAGCTGTACCTGGGAAGCGAGGCTGAGGGGTTTTATGCAGGCTTATATCCGATGAAATCTCCCAGTTTTACTTTAATTGCTGTTGGCAACATGTGGTCTCTGATAAAAAACATATTTTCTGTCGAGATTGCATTCATCAGTTGGGCTAATTTTTCCTGGCCCTCCACCCATCAGAGCTTCTTTGGAAAGGGAAACAGCAGCTTGTGGGTTAGCAAATGCCAGGCAACTGAACAAAAAGAGAGAGAGGGAGAGAGAGGGAGATACAGCTCCCAAGTCTGTTGCAGAGTGTCTGTACAGAGAGCCTTGGGAGGGTCCTTTAGCCCCTAGCCCTGTCTGTGTGGTGAGCGCTGAGGTGGTGGCACGAAGCACGTGTTGCCCTTGGGGCCTCACGGCCTTCGCTGAATTCATACTCGAATCTTGCAATGAATCATTTGCAAAATCCTTGCAAAGACAGCTTGCTTATACTGTCACCGTGCCAGCACCAGAAGCTCGCTGGGTATTTTTGTCTTGGCAGATGCACATTCTGTTGTAAAGGTCTGTTCATCTTGTGCCTTCCTTGTTCTCAGGTAACATTCAGCGCAGCCATGCAGGAGGAGATCTCTGATAGCTTGTGTTACGGGGCTTTTCCTTCACACAGGACGTGGAGGGAGAGGAAAAAAAAAGGGGGACCAGTTTCTGGTGTGGCTCTGGGTGTGTTGTTGTCCGTCCATGGCTTGCCAGATGTGCTGCTCTGAGCTCTTCAGCCAGCAGCGCACAGGCTGTCCTGTGGATGCAGCGGTGACCTGTGTGTGCATGCGGTGTAATGAGATAGACAAGAGATAGGAGGAGTGGTGGGGAGACACCCCAATGCTCACGGGGGTTGTTGCGCTCACTGTCTTGGAAAAACCACCTTTGGTTCTTGAGGACTTGCTCTGGAGTTAGCAGAAGTGGGAGGGGGGAACAAGTTCCAAAACATTGATTAGCATTAGTTTTGAAGCTATGCTGAAATGTTTGCAGGGTTTGCATGCTGGTCTCCATATGTCTCTTTTCAATTACATGTGCTGGAAGAAAAAAATGGCAATGTGTAAAGTGATTTGTTAAAATTGAGAAGCGGAATCGCTGTGCGCTCCTAGGCTGCGGCAGAGAGCAGTGACCTTCCTGCCCCTCCCTCAGAAGAAACGCTGCAATATTTTAAACCACCGTCTCATCCCAGTGTCCCTAACAGGACAGTGACAAGGAACAGTTTGATGTGGAACAGTATGTGTGTCTCTCTCCTGGACTGAGGAGCGTAGGAGACAAAGCATGGCAGTTGCCTGCTTCACAGCCACTGGCATCGCCCAGACCGTTCAGTGAGGAGAAGGTACCAGACGCACAGCAGCCGCTCCCCCAGGGAACATCTCCCAGCATCCCTCCCCATTTCCTTTCCTAGGATGAGTGTTTTTGCCTCTCTGACTGCAGATAGAATAAGCATTGTGCTAATAAAAGTCCTTCTCTGCCCAAATCCACGCTTCCGTCTTGTGAAGTGGATGGCAAACCTCCCATTGACTTGGGTGAGGGCAGGACTGGGCCATCTGTCTCCGCTTCCCTCTCACGGATACACACACAGACACACGCGCGCATACGTGCACGTTCACCCATACACATGGGTTTGCACAAACCAGAGACACTCGGTACAATATTGCTTGTGTTTCCTGAATGGATTTATAATCTATCCAATACGGTACATTTTGAATGTGTTACAAAAAGGACAGATTTACAGGAGACAATCTGCCTTCGTGATGATTGCATATTGTGGCATTTCTAGTCCATATGGATCAGTAAGACTTGGATAGCAGGCATTTGACCTTCAAAATCATGCAAATGTGAAACCAGACTTCCATTTTTTACAGCTGGGAAAGTCACAGTGTGGCTTCTTCATCTTATTTGGGAGGCATTGATTAAAACACATTCTGACTTTAGAAATTACTGAGATTTTCATACTGCCTTTTTGCAAAGCGGTGGCTTGAGATCCTGCTCCCTCCTTCCTCACCCCTTCTGGCTAAACTTGACTCATTAACGCCTATGACTCAAATGATCATTTAAGAGATAAGTTGCTAATTTAGAGCCACGGGCTAACTATAAGCAAGACTTTAAACCTTTTTGCTCACGCCACAGTTAATCTGTGATAATAACTCCTGAAAGCCTTTGAAAAGGTCTGAGTGTGGCTTTCTGTCAGCCGCATTACGAAACTGCACCGTTTTCTCACTAAGAAACCTTGATCGTGCCAGATCCAATCAAACTGTTGGTAGGGCAGCATTAATCTTCTTGGTTTGCAGCATAACAGCTCGCCAAGATTCTGGGGTACCATCACTACAGGAGTGTCCGAGTTTTGCTTAGGTAGATGTGTGCTGGCACGTACGGGCGCCTCTGTGTTTGCTCGGAGCAAGTGCCTTGGCTCCATCGTTGGCTGGACTGAGGTGGGAGGAAGGTGTGCCATGCTCTGAGGGGTCTCCTGGGCTGTGCGCCATCCTCCTAGGTCCCCGCAGACAAGAGCAGCTGCCTGCCTGACGCAGCACTGCAGACATGCACGACGCACACGTGTGACATGGTCAGCACACGGCTGCAGCCTGCTAAGGAAGGTGGAGTTTGTGCAGCCTGTGCTGTTGCCTTGCTCAGATAGCTCCATGGGGCTGGTCACACCGGTCCTGGGGAAGGTGGAGCGAGCCGCAGGCCTGCAGTGCCTCAGTGCCTTGATGGGCCCTGGGATGGCGGTCCAGCACGCAGCAAGTGCCTGCTTTTGCACTGGCTCCTCGCTGCTGGAGTGCAGCTGATGCCGTAAAAGAGTTAGTTGGGGCAGCATTGTCTTTTGGGGGTCCCCTAGGGGTGATGGCACATCCAGTTTGAGCAGTGTAGCTGATACAGCGCTTGTGGACAGTTTTTAATTTCCCAGTGCCATGACACACAAAGCATCACAGGGTGACATCCCTCAAACGACTGCCGTGTTGCTGCCTTTGGTGCTCTCACAAGCACAGTGTGACAAAGCAATGCCTGTCGTCTTGTGCCTCTGCTCAAAAGCCAGTTACTTTAACCGCCGCATGCACTTTTCAAAGCTGTAGATGTATTTTTGCCTTGACTGGATACCTTCTGTGGGCTTGGCCTTACCTGTTTCACTGCTCTCCACTGCAGTCGTTAGGGGCTCAGTGCCCCAGTCTGCTTTTACTGCTCCATATCCACAGCCCGAGCAGCACTGCTCCTGTGCTGGCCGATGCATTTACAAAGCTGCTTTCCTCCCTTCATCAGTACTCTGCATGGTGAAGCCTTTGTGTCAATAATTCTCTGTTCTCACGAGAAATCATACGTGAACACCTTCATTTTCAGTCATTAGGAATGCCCAGTTCCTCCCTGGTAAAGTAAAAAAGCCCCATGCCACTAATCGTCATACAGTTTGTTGACTAGAGCCTGAACACAGATCACTAGGAGCACATGCTTCGACTGAATTACCTCGTACTCCAGAAGGAACATGGTTGGTCTTAGGTGAGGAGAATGTATCATGGCATAGGGCGAAGACAGTTCAAGATGTGCACAATACACATGTGGTTTTAGTTTGTCTGAGTCTCCGTGAGACTCCGGTGCATTGTAAATTCTTTGCATTTCCTTTTCTGGTGGCTTTTTCCAGGTCCTTCCAAGCCCTGATGGAATTTTATGCTGTCTGTAATCACTTCAGGCTCTTTGTGCGCCCATTTTGTTACCTACAAAAGTGTTGCTCTACCTTTTGCCCATTGAAAGCGTGTCACCGGTCCTCACAGCCTGCTCAGCCTTTGCGACAGCGTGCCCTTGGGTGTAGCCACGCAGGCCAGGGCTGTCCCTGTGTGCTCCAGCATCAGCCACTTACACAGCGCAGTCACCGAGGAGGCTGGGACATCACTGCTGTGTGCCTCAGTCTCCTGCACTGCCTCCCTGCCTGCCACTGCCCCATGTCGTGCGTAACGGCTGGTCCATGCCCTTCCATCCCCTCCTGTGAAATCCTGACCGCCCTCTGCTCTGGGAAAGGGTGAGCTGACAGCCGTGGTGGGGCTGTTTCAGCACACCAGGATGGAGACAGTACTGTTAAGGGTAGGTAAAGAGGGAAAGGATTTTAGGCAATTTAGTTAGGGTTTTTAAATCCATTTTCTCTTTCTTCAGTTTTAAAATTAACTCATGGACAGAAGTTTCTGAAGTTTCTGTAATTTAGTGGCCATATGCCACAGAACTGTTTCCTGCTGTGAAATCTGTCACGGACAAAGAATTGAAAACAGAAGGAAAACCTACACTAATATCACCAGCTCTGTGGAAGAGAAAGAAGGAATCTTAGACTCTGGACACTGGCAATCAAAAGCGGTAATTAAGGCCAAGGTCTGAATTGAACATTAAAAGGAGCCCTTCAAGGAAATGTCTTTTCACAGCACAAGTAGAGAAGTGGGTCCAAATAATGCTGTCAGCTAGTTTGCTTCCCAGCATCCAAACAGCCACCATTCAGATGGCAGTAACAATACAGTAATATCTTAAAGCTGTGTAATACCTACACAGCAGTGTAAGTAGCAGATAACCTGAAACGCGTGCCCTTCCACTGGTGTCATGAGGTTTTAGGTGTCATCCGCTCTGGGAGATCCCCTGACACAATCTTGGTGAAGCAAAATGGAGAAAGGTTATCTACAAATATGCAGAATTTACCCCAGCACAGATTTACAGGTGGTGCCGTTGTCTGCTCCCCTCCCCGTCAGCACTGCACGTCGTGCTTGCTCAGAGTGAGTCATCCGCATGGGAACAGGGATTGACCATCAGAGTAGTGCCTGTCAGCCGAGACCGTTGGAAGCAGGAGCGGTGCAGAATGGCAAGGGATTTTGTCCCTCCAGTTTGGAAACAGCTGTGGTCTGCTGGAGACTGAGACACTTGGAAGACCTGGACTTGCTTTGTTTCGTTAATGATGCACTTGCTCCTCCTTTGGTTCCAAGTAGTTTTGACAAAAGCAGTTGGAGAAGGCTGGGGTTTGGTGGGTTTTTCCTTTGGTCAGGTCCCTCTTTTAAGAAGAACCTTGTGGTGTAACCAGACAATAAGTGGGAGAGAAGCCATGAGAATTGTTCTCTGTGTTTTGTTAGTTCTGCAGCTGATGGGCTGGTGCTGCTCTCCTGGACCGGTCCTCATGGGACTGGAGACCAGGAGGCAGTTGCCCGGCTCATCGGCATCAGCCCTGGGCCGAGCAGGGAGTGTCAGTGCTTGGTCCTCTGCACTCAGTTGCAAACAGGGGTGTAGAAATACAGGGTGGGAAGGCAGAGTTTGGCTCCCGCGCACCTCTCTGGCTCCTGGGTGATGCGGGTGACAAAGAATGACGTCATTGTTGGACTGTAAGGAATTGTCCATCCTCTGATTCACACAAGACTGGACACATGGCAGCACTTGACAAATTATGCATTACACTGGTAATTAGAGAGAGCAAGTAAATAAGAGTTTTTACAGTGAATATTCAATCTTCAGACACTCGGTAACGCGTGCGGGGCGGTCTGTTATTATTAGTTACTACTGGTAAAGCAGCAGACCTCAAAGATAATCATATTTGCTGGAACGTGTTTGTCAGGAAGCCAGCTTTTCTTCAGAGTGGCTTTTCTTCTCCCTACAGCACTTGGTGTGGCAGCTACTCGTGTTTAACTCGTGCTGCTCCTGCCCCCGCCGCTGCCGTGCCTGTCCCTTGCAGCCCCTGATGTGAGGCTCCTGCATGTCCCCAGAGGGCCCGAGGCTGATGCGCTTGACCACCCGGGTCGGGCTGTCGGGTCCCCAGGGAGCAGCAGGCCCTGCTCTGGGAGGAGGGATGGCGTGAGTCAGCGTGTCGGAGCTGTGGGTCTGTCTGGGGAGCTCAGGGCAGGGAGCGCTGTCACCAGAGATGCTGCTGAACCGTCCCAGTCAGCTGCTGTGAGGGCAGCGGGGCAAAGCAAAGCAGAACCGATGGAAGGGAGCGTGGCTGTGTGTCCTGGGGTCTGGAGCTGGCACAGAGTGCGCAGCAGGGTTTGCTGGGGGCGGTGGTGCTGCCTGGGATGGGGGAGAGCTGGGCGTTGGGGTCCCAGCGACACCGCTGAGGCAGGCACCGAGCTGCCGAAAAAACACTGGCAGCAGCACAGGCCTGCCAGAGCCACGGGCACGGTGACAGTATGTGGGACCCCATCTAGATCGTGTGTCAGGCATCATGTTAGCCATCACCCTCCGGTTCTGAAACACAGCCTAGCAAAACAATTTCTGCAGTTGTTATTGTTGTCTGTCCTGGGGGGGACCAGTCGGTCAGAATGCTTTGTTCTCTTGGTGTTGTGTTTGCACATGGAAACAGAGAACAATCAAAACTCAGTGCAGCGGGTAAAATCAAAATGAAAGTCGCAGTGAAGTGACTTTATCTGAAGTCCCTTTGTCATTTCAGGAACGATACCTTGTCAGAACACACTAAACACTTCAGTTTTGACAGGTTGTCACTGTGTGACAGGAAACTGTTCTGTGAGAATGTTCCTGGCCAGCTAGGCTGCCGTCCTGACACGGCATGGGGCAAGTCCGAGCAGGGATGAATGATCTAGTCAATCATACAGGTGATAGGAGGACAGCTGGGCCTGAGGAGGTCTTTTCCAACCTTAATGATTCTGTGATTCCTGCAAACCGCATTTCCCAAAAGCTGAGGTCAGGCTGCCCGCCGATCAGCACCAAGTGTTATGTCTCTTGGTCATCAGAGGAGCTCATTCCTCTTCGTGTTCAGTGTGCAGCTCCCAGCTTCTGGGGGAAAAAGTGTTCAGCTGTGGGATGAAACTGGTCTGATCCTTCCAAGCATTGTCTTACTCGGTTCTCCCCGCTGCTGCCTCTCATGCTTTAACACTCTGTACCTCTCCTGTTTCTAGTTTTTTCTGAACAGTAAAATTACACTGCTGGAGTTCGCAGTGTTTCTCCCCTTAATAACATTTCTTGATCCCTAAAAGGCTTCTGGGGCAGGCAGCGGACTCCACTGCTTTCTCACTGAGGCTGATGGAGTCAGAGGTTGCTGGAGGTCACCAGTCCACCCGGCACACCACAGTGGGTTAGTTATAGCTGTGTCGTCTGTCACATATGTTCATCTCGCCCTAACATTAGCCATGTTTCGCTTAGTCCAAGCTGGCAGAGGTTCAGGCTGGCTCCCAGTATGGCTGTGTCTTTCCAGCCTGCTCTGTGGCACCTCCTGACAGAGGTTGACAGGGAACTCTGGATGAGCCACGCTGATCAAAGGGACAGCGCAGTGCTGCCTTCACAGGGCCGTGAGTTGAGGGCTGAGAAGAGCTGGGATATCCAAGAGCCGTTTTGAATTTCACACTGTGACATTATGTGTGGAACAGGTGCTGCAACACAGAAGGTAAGGCAAACTGTGAAATGTGCAGTGTGTTGTGGAGCAGGAACTCGTTATGTTACTCGGAGGCAATTCAAACAACCTGAGTGGCAGGTGACTCTGATAGCTCTGTCTCCTGGTGCCCCATTACTTTGTAAAGAGCTGACTTTAACCATACCCACCTAGCTGCAGAATATAGTCAAGCATCTTGTAAGCACTGGAACATCCCAGAGATCTTTCCCCAGCTTCCCTTGGCACAGAGAGCCATGGGTTTGCTTCTGTAGCTGTGTAAAGCACACTTCACATGGTTCCCTTAGCTCCTTGGCTTTGAAGCCTGGAGGTGTTAGCAGCAAACAAACAGAGAGCAGACCTGCACTTGCCAGCGAGCTGGCCAGGAACGCATGGGCACTGTCTGCTGTCCCCAGCACTGCCGGCTCTGTAGCTGGTCAGGTCAGAGCCTGGGGGAAAGAGCTGGTCTGGGAGGGGTGGGCTGAGCGTGACAGTCAGCTGCCTGGTTAGATATCTGCAGTGGGATGAGATGGGGTATGCCAGATCTCCAGGTACAAGTAGTGGAAGGTATCACCAGCCGAGCGCCACCGAAATGCTGAGCGTGACCAGGTCAGTTTCTTGCTCATGACCAGTTCAGGCCAGGTGCCTGTCCCCTTTTCCAAGGCACACATTAGCATCCTTCGAAGCAGCCCCATGTGTGATGCCAGGAGAGCTGCTCTCTCGGGGCAGCACTAAAGATCTGATGTAGCGTATCGCTCTTCAGCTCATGTTTTGGCTTCCATGATGGTTGAAACTCTGCCTGTCTCCCCTCAGGCCTTGAGGTGCCTGTGAGATACAGCAGAGAAGGGATGCTTTGAGAGCCAAGCGCCCGTTTCACTGAAGGAGTGTTGTTAGCGCTGTTTCCCACGGTGATACCTGACCAAACCCAACTTGTCATCCTCACGCTACCGGGGAACATTCAGAGACACGGTCGGTCTTCATGAACGTGAACCAGCCCCGCAGTTCACACGTTCTCTGCACCATAGAGGGGAGGAAAAAAAACCCTGCTGTTTTTTCAGTGCTTAACTCCCTTCTGGTGGGCAAATCTACCTTGGCAGATTCCGACTTCTTCTGGTCTAACAAGTGTGTGCTACATTTTGAGTGGTTAAGTTTCCATGGAAATTGTGTGCATCTATCAGGTTCTGAAATGGCTCCATGTGCAGAATAATTGTTAGTTGGGGATTTATTTATTTTTTTAAAGCTACCTCTTGATAGAATTAGCCTGTTCTTTTTATAAGCCATGGCAGAGTGGTTCCTTAAGCCAGCAGCCTCCTTGGCGGAGTTGTGTAATCCCCCTGAGCACTGGGCAGTACGTACCTAAGAAGGCTTTGGCTCATGTGTGATGCAGTGTGGCTCTGTTAGCTCAGCAGGGCTATGTAGGGATAAACCCTCAAACGGAACAGCGTGTTCCCAGGGACCTCTTTAATAGTCCTACCCAGGAATGGCCCTGTTCTTCCTGATTCTTGTCTGTGAGCAAATGTCAAGACTTGCAGAGAACTAACGTGCTGTTAGGTTTATTTGCCTGTTGTATTTTCATTGTGGGGAAGTTCGTCCCTTGGACTGCGCCAAACTGAGCATCCAGGGAAGGCTGTTCAGAGTTTGGAGTGGAGTTCCCTGGGGTCAGTATTTGGGTATCCCAGCACTGCTCCAAACACTGGGATGCTTCGGATTTCTCCTCTGTGAGCAGTCGGGTGTGCTGCGTGAGTCTGGCCATCGGCCACTACTCGGCTGAGGAGCATAGGACTGCTTTGTAAAGTTTTGTGGCCACCAAGCACTGTGCTGATCCAGCTGGGTGCAGGTCTGATAGACAGGTTGTTACGGGCTCACCTGTAGAGAGGTGCACACACACACACGTGTTAGCTGTGAACGTGTGGTAGGTGTCTTAACTACGTACCAGCTACCAGCTGCTTCGGTTCAGAGGATCTGTTTCCATCAAACCAGCAAAGACAACCCCACTACAGAAAGGTGTGTGGAGCTGGGCAAGAGGGGAAGGGATGCTGGTTGTTGCAGGAGGCTTGTTTTGGGTTAGGGACTCTTCTAACCTTACTTGATCTCCTTTGTTAGATGCTTCTCAGTTAACTGCCTTCTAATGCATAAAAGGCTGGCCTGAGCCCCTACTGCTGAGCTGCTACTTCTAGTAACAGTAGGAGGGAAAGCTCCTGTTCACCTGTGTGCCTGTCCGGAGCTCCCTAGCATAAAGAAGGGGTACAGGCTAGATAGAGGCACTGAGCAACTGTGTGTGGTTCTCAGAAAGACGTCTCCTGGGGAGCCTCTCCTTCACTCTTCCTGTCCCTTCTCCACATAGATCCTGCCACAAGCAGTGTGGAATGTCACTGAAGGAGGAGCTAGCTACTAGACTTCTGGGCTGGCAGTCTGTGTTCAGGATCTAAATGCATGTTTATGAGCAGCTCCAGAGGAGTCACTCGATTCCAGTGGGTCAATAATCTGCATTTCAAGAAGGCCCTTAATATATATTTACATAATCTGCATTTTAACAAGTCCGTAATTATGTGTTTACATGACGGATCATAACTGCTCCAAAGGAGCCATCACTGGCTGTCATGTCACTCACAACATGCTTCGTAAGGGATGTTGCCTGCAGGTGAGGGGACGAGGAGTGACCAGCGGTGACACCTTGCTACAGTGGGGAGGAGAGGTGCTCACCCTCCTGTCCTTAACTGGTCTGACCTGTGAATCGAGAGAAGCTTTCAGTAAACAGAACCTGTGTGGGATTTTATTTGAGATTATTTGGGCGTGCTATAGGTCTTCTCATGGGCCACCACCCAGGCCCTACCGAAAGGCTGGCACAGAGTAGGACTGGTGAAAACGGGCTGTTGTGTTGCGGTTTATTTCTTCTCGCTGGTTAGACCTTTACCGAAATGCAGCCGCCTTCTGTAAGGAGAGAGACAAAGGGATTCTGGATTCTTCATGGCTCCAAGCAGGAGCTTGTAGGACTGAGAGGAGCCCCGTGCATTTCAGGCGCAGCTGTGATCAAGTGCAGCCTGCACTTGGTGTCCAGCAAGGGCTGTGAAACACCCCGCAAAGTCTTCGGGTTGTTGTGGCCATGACAGAAATCACCACGTTCACCAGCACAGGGGAGTGATGTGCAAAGCTGACCCTGGGAAGGGCTGGAACTGCGGAGCTTGTGCCGTGTGTTCCGGCCCTGCTGCCTGCCTGGTCGGTTAGACCAGCACTTGGGCCAGTGGGGAGGATGCAGTGCAGCCCCCAGGCATTGCCCACAGCTGCCCCCGGCACCCCCAGTCAGCCTGGCTTGGGGAACAGGAGAACAGCCCGCAAGCAGCCCCATCTTCTGGGTTTGGGGCGGGCGGGTNGCACGGTATGTCAGTGCCTGACAACGCGCAGAGAAGAGCTTTGTTCTTTACTCCTCGCCGCATGTTGCGTGTGGTTCTACTAACTACGTGTGCAGCAACGTGGGAGGGAAAGCGTGATGCTGGACATGGAGCTATTGTCTGGAAAGGAACGGCAACAGTACGGGTGGGGATGAGAGTTTCTGAAGGCACTGCTGGCAGAGATGTCTGTGGAAGGCTCTTCTCAGCAAAGCCAGACAAAGGAAAGCCTTACTGAGCACTTCCCAGGGAATCTCGGGGCTTGTGTCTAACCCCCAGCACTCAGGCGGGGGTGCTGGAGCTTGGGCAGGGGAAGGTGTGGCGAAGGGTAGGGCTGTGTCACCAAGGTTAACAGCGAGTTCTGCAAGGGACCGCCTTCTCAGGACTCAGCCCTGTTCTCCTGGCTATTACCTCCTAAGTATTCTAATAGCTCGGGTAAACTGCCGGGACAACAACGCAGTTACAAATGTGTCTGGAGATTCTGCATCTGCCTGCCTTAATCAACTTCCTTCCCTGAATATGAATTGAAATAATGAGTCAATTAACGTTCTCAAATGCCAATGAGATGCAAAAGAGATTGGTAGAGGTGGTAGCAGTGCAGTTCGGGAGCTGTTCCAACGCTGGATTTTAACAAGAATCGCACACTGAGCGTGCAACTGATTATTTATCACAAAAAAGAGAAGTCCCTGCCTGGCACTTCTCCATGCTCACCCTGCCTGGGTCACCCCGGGAAGAGATCTCACTTTGCAGGTCAGGCTGGAAAACCCCCTGCTCAGGCTGCAGGGCCCCACTCCCCACACACAGGTCCACCCGCAGCCGGGCAGGGTAAGACAAACCCAAAGGAAGGCCGCTGCCTTTCGACTGGCTCTGGCTGTACCCACGCCAGCTGCCTGAACCCAGAGACCAAAGAGGTGGGCAGGGTGTGTCTGGTTAGGGGCTGAGTGCCCTCTGCTTATGTTGAGCAGAGATCTCGTCTCTCCCACTGATGCGAAGTGGTGTCAAAGATGAGCGAATACTTCTGGGCCTGGTGCAGCTTTCTGTGTGCTTGCAGTTGCCATGGGGCCTTGGCCTCTGCTCACTCTCCCCATGGAAACTCCGGAAACTTCCAGGGGCATGCAGCATTTTGCCATGTTCCCAGTGAAGCTCGAGGTCATCATTCTGGCGGTGTACGGAGCTGGAGACAGGTGTAATGTTTCCATTTTTAAGGGAGAGGGTGTGTAAAGGAAAAAGGAGAAGCCCTGTGTCTCCCCCCGGGTCTGCTTATGCCCTTGGTAAGGATAATTGAATTCATCTCTGCAACCTGCACGCATTATTTCGGCGAGTGCCCAGTCTTTTCCTTGCTCTCACTTCACCTTTGCTCAGGCAACACTTCAACACTTTCTATCACACTTTGCTCAGTCTCTCTCTTGAAGTAGAAGAAACTCTGGGGGAGAAAACTCCACAGCAAAAGCCGTGAAGAGACAAACGCTTCCTTAAGAGCTGGCTGGCAGCAGCAGACGGGAGTGATGTTCAGTCTGATTAGAATGTGATGCAAAAGGAATCCTTTATGCACAGCCAAATTGTATGTCCCCATCATTACCTTCCCAGCCCTTGCATGTGTCTGATTATGGTGGCACACCAGAGTGACTGACCTTTTGTTCAACTCCTCTTGGAATCGAGCACTGACAGGCACTTCTGCGCTGTCTGCCCTGCACACCACACGGAGCGGGATCTGCGCCTCCAGCCGGTGACTTCCACATCCATCACCGTGCCTGAACTCCAGCAGAGCCCAGGTCAGTCCTGGCAGCTTGGTGGAAGTTGGATCTGTGGCACCAGCTGCAGACTCTGTGTCCTCTTGTGTCCTTGCGGTACAGATATGACCTGGGTTACCTCACCAGAAGACAGGCCTGGCAAGGCTTTGATGCCATCCCTTCTCGGGGGACTGTAAGCCAAGGGTACAGTGCTGTATCTAGGGTCTGACAGGATATTCGCTGCTGTCTGCTCCTGGTGAAGGCAGCTCCTCCGGACACAAGCTGTGGCTGAACGTGGGTCTGGGGAGCTCTGCAAAACGGTGCCTCTTGACATGGCGAAAGCCAAAGTGATGTCTTTTTCCAGGGAGATAAAGAATTAAAGAACAGGTTAGACGCTGAGTTAAGGGCTGCAGGGGCAGTTGGAGATTGAGGGTGGGAAGAAGAGCTGACAGGAGTCCACTTGTTTCTGTGGCAAGTCACTTCTGCTACCTCAGCTGCACCTGGCTGGCTTGGGTTTCTTCTGAACACTGCAGCAGCAGCTGGTGTAAAACCTGCACGTAGTAAGACAAGTGTCAAAGGCAGCCAGAGCCTGCAAGGTAACGGTCTCCTGGACCAGCAGGGTCAGATAGCTCTGGGTCTGGAGCAACACAGTCCTGCTCTCAGAGGAGTTGGGCCTTGCGGGTGCTTCTGACACTACCTGCTGCTTTCGAAGTCAAGCAAGCAGAGCCTAAAAGCCTTTGCAGTGAGCCAGCTGAGAGAACCCGGGACCAAATCCCATCATCATTACCGCCTTACACAATGAAAACAAGCTCCAGAGAGAGAAAACAAGAGATGTCCTTTCCAGTGGGGAAACAGGACTTGGCAATCTCATCTGTATGCCCAAAGCCGATCCTGGACAATTAATCTCTGTGTATGACCTCAGCACTCTGCCTGCATGGTGCAGCCAGGTCCCCTGAGCAGCAGCCATTGCCCTCTGTGTCACTAGATAGTTTCCTGCTCTCTGTTGCTTCGTGGCCTGTGTGGGTAAGGGCAGGGCTGAAATAAGCTGAAAGCTTGTTTCCATTCTGACAAGCTGTGGAGGAACATTTTCTCTGGGACAGAGGTGTACTTCAGGTGGTCCTGAAACTTCCAGCCTCCTCTGTTGGGAATGCTGTTATTCTGGAGTTCGTCTTTTTAAAAAAAAAACCTCTAAAAAGCCCAGACTAAATAGTGCAAACTGGGAATGGAACCTTGTAACTGTGAATGGTTCTTCTCTCCCTGACCTCAGTGAAAGAAAAAACAAACTGCATGGTTTCCAGTATGGACCAGGACTTAGCTGTTACCACCTAGATTTTCTCTTGGAAGAGTTTTGGGTCATACCCCAGAGTAGCAGTGTAATGAATCCCTCCCCACCTTCCAGGGCACAGGCAGTCCTAGGCTGCTGCCCTCTCCTGCAGTCCTCCTGCCCCAGCTGCCAGTCACCCCTCAGCTCCGGTCCAGAGCTCTCCCTGGGTGCCCCGTGCTGCTTTCTGGGGTGCCTGCTGCTGTTGGGACACAGCTCAGGAGAGTACCTCCCTGGGAGCATCTGTGAGAAATGACCTGCTAAACATCTTCAGGCCTCCTGAGTCTCTCCATAACACCTGATGGTTTCTAATCTTTCGGTGAGCAGGTGCCAGTAAGGCGATGAAGCTGGTACTGTTTTTTAACTCATTGGCTCTGTACCCCAATGCTTGTTGAGCTTGGGGTTTGTCCCAGCTGTGTGGAAGCAAAGGCACTGCCCTGCGCACGCTCTCACTGGTGTCCTTGGGCTGCTCGGCCGTGGCTGTGGTACTTGGTGTGTTCTGAGCTGAAAGCCTGACGTTTGCCCTTATGTCCCTGTGCTGGCTGGAGCCTTAGGTACCTGTTCAGGGGCTGCGTGCCTCCAGGAGCTCTGCTAGGACTTGGTCACGCCTTTCTCCTTACATATGTGACTCCTGGTAAACCTGCAGTTGTGAGGGATCCTCCAGGCTGGCTTGAGTCCAGCATTGTCTTGCTACTAAACCAGGAACCACAGTCTCCTGGAGAGGGGCAGCCCAGAGCCTTCCGAGCGGCGGGTCTTGTGGGCGAAGTGTACCTGACCCTCAGGCCACAGCATCACAGCACTTCAGAGGTGGTATACGACTGCAATCCACTTACTCCTTGTTGTTCTGCTTCTTGTCTGAGAAGGCACTTAACAAAGGAGTATGTCTGAACGGTCCTGCTCACTCTTACTTCGTTCCCCCTGAAGTGTGGCAGCAGCAAAGATCTTCCCTGTGGAAGGAGGAGGTGAAACCATTCTGCACTTGCCCCCCAGATTTTATTTGTACCCAGTTGGTTGTGAAAGCCTGAATCCTCCCAGCTTCCTCCCTGGTAAATAACGAACTATATATGAAACACATTATTCCTGTCTGTCAGGAGGCACTGCCTAATTGCAATGGGAAATGTAACGTTATCCTTTAACTTAACATTTATGAAGCAATTTGCTATAGAAATGGGGACTGCGTGATGGCTTTTCAGACACCGAGCTGCATTGCTTGAAAATGCACACAATTTAAGAACTGACAAATCCAATTCCGAGGCAGAGCAGGAGCCCTGTGATATTTTGGCACTGTTTAAATATTCGCTCATTCTCTTGCCCTGTCTCTGGAAATATGCTAATGGCTGTTGCTGCAGCCCCTGAACTCGCAGGGCAGGTGAAGCCCGGGACGCTGCAGCAGCCTTGCCAGTGATCCTGATTGCGGCTGATAGATGCAAATTGCTTTGGCTTTGATGTTTCTGTTGGATCTGAAATGTGTTAAGCGTGTGCAGGGCTTGTTTTAAGGACAGAACAGAACAAACTTGTGAGGCAGGCAGAAGGAGCAAAGCGTGGCCGGGGGGGGTGATGGGTCCCCACCGAAGGGCGTGTGTGTGGTGGCACAGATATGAAAGGCTCATCTAAACTTACAGTGCTGCTTCTTGAGCACAAAATTTCAGGTGAATTTTAGCAAACTAGGCAAACCAGATTGCTTGTTCAGTTAGGGTAAACAGAGGAACAGGAGGAGCCAGCCTGTGAGTCTTAAGAACATCTGAGGAGTGGGGGACGCTAGGAAAACGATCTGGTCATAATTTTGTCTTTTTGCTTCTGACTACATCCATTTTCCATCCTGATAGACATTCCCTGTGGTTGGAGAGTGAGAGCCACTCCAGGGAGACACTGTTGGGCCTCCAAGGGCGGTGGGCACGGGAAGGTGATACTTCTCCCCCACCTGTCAGCTTCACCTAGGATCTTCGCCCTTCAGATGGCTCTGCTCTTCACCACCTTCCCTGCTCCGCCTCAGTGGTGAAATGCCTGTTGGAAATGCACTTCTCATACCCAGCAGCCAGAGGTGTTGCTTCTGCTGCGATAGATTTTCTGTCTCTTTTCCCCCTGTGCCTCCATGTGTTATTACAAGGCAGAGTAAGTGATATAGTGTGCTACAGCTCAGTGGGTTAGTCACTGACCTTTTACTTGGGGGATTCTCTTTGATTTAGCTGATGCTCAGAGCAGAAGTACAGACACCTCCGTGCCTGCCAGTGACTGCGGTGGCTGGGAGATCTCTGCAGCATTCCCATGCACCCTTTTTTTGGATCTCTGCTCTTTATTGATGGCCTTGGCTTTGTCCTGGTATGTCTTTTCAGTAAGTGTTGACGTTGCTGAGCCAGGGCAGGATGAGGAAGCTGCCTTCACAGGGCCCTAGCGAGCTTGGACTGCATCTGCATGGCGAAGGAGGGAAGGGGGAGCCAGTTTGTGTTGTTAATTATTTAGCCTGGTTGGTCTGTGTGTTGGCTACTGACACTTTGCACTGTCAATACCAACCCGTAACACTGTGTTGCAGATGACAAGGTAATTTTCTGCAGCTACACGTCCTGTTAGCCAGAGGATCAAAGTCTCTTGAGGAGAAAGGGGTGCACTTTAAAGCTGTCAGATGCAATCAGAATAACCTTGCTTATCATAGAGATTTTCCTCCCTTTATTCAAAGGCTAAGGAGAAACCCTTGAAAGAAATACATTTGAAAGCCATGCTCTGACTGCAGGCAGTGGTTGTGGTGCTCTTGTTTTGGGGGTGGGTTGTACATTGATTTTTGCAATGGAACACTGGAAGGAAATGCATGAAAGAATCTGCCTCTTTAACCTGAAGCTAACTGCAGGAAGATTGGCACAGGTTCCCAGTGGGGTTTGAAAGGAAGAAAGGAGAGTGGTATCTGAGAGCTGGTGTGCAAGACAGGGAGTATCTGCTGAGTATCACCTCCTCGTGCCCTGGAGTGTCTATGGAGAATGCCTAGGTCAAGGCACTCGTGCTCATCGTTCTTACAGTCTTGCTTATTTTCACCATGAGGTACCAAACCACCTTCATTTTCTTTAAAAGTTGGAGACCAGAGGTACCAAACTGTGTGCTGGGGGTATCAGAGCAGCAGAAGGCAGCTGAGCTCTGCTACTGTTTTGGGCTCTTTGTGCCAGCACACCCCTGGCTCCAGGAGGGAGCGCAGCATGGAGCCTGGCCTGGCTCAGGGCTCTGCCGGATGCTTGAAGCACCCTTTTCAGTGGGACATCCCACCCCACCCATCCCATCTGCTGCCTGGGGACCGGGATGCCCTTCACCTTCTCCTTGCTGCCAGGAGGAAGCTCTTCTGCACAGATCAGGGCACCAGCATCAGTGTGGCTCTGCAGCCTCTGTTGCCGTGCTGGATGGAGTGGTTGGTGTGTTATTCCAAGGGGAAGACAAGTGTATGGGTAACACCAAGCGTTGTGTTTGCGTCTTTGCCATCAATTGAAGCCTCAGCCCAGGGCCTTGGGATCCAAAGAGGCCTGGTAGCTTAACTGTCGATGTGTTAGTTTTAATACCTCACAACACACTGTAAGAGGCACAGAACTCACTTGAGCCCAACCAGCAAAGGAGCACTGTCAGCCGCAGAGGCTGGTGGAGGGGCTGGTTTGGGCTGGCGACTGTCCTGCAGTGTCAGTAGGGGCATCCAGACCAGAAGAAGATGCAGCAGGGTCTGCACAGGTCGTTAGGAGCAGTGTCTGTGTCCTCTGGAAGTGTGGCATAAACTGGGAGCGGGTGTCCTGGCCGCTTCCTTGGCACAGTCTGTGTAGATGTGGAACACGTATTTGTTTCTGCAGCTGCCCAGTGTATTTTTACATTGCCTGTGTGTATATATAGTGACATTTGCAAAAGCTTTTTGTGAATTAAAAATATAGTGCTCGTCGTCTTGCTGAGTCACGTAGGCTCTTTGCAGATACTTCCAAAATCACTTCAGAGCCTGTCTTCCAAGCAATATAGGCTGACACACCATTTGCTTCTAGATTGAGCCTGGGTCTGTGCTCTCACAGCAGCTGTGGTTCAGCAGGGTCTTCTGAAGATGCTGGGGTAGTTCAGATCTGACGATGCTCTGAAGAGGCAGAGAGACGGTGAGAAACTTTATAGCCTCTTCCTTGCCCAGTTTATCACCTTCAAATGTGTAAGAACCAAGAAACACATAGAGGAGTGGGGATAGAAGGCTCTGAATTATGCTAATGGGTGAAAAGGCAGTGGGGAAGAGACATGCTGTCACTGGTTTGAATTCTGGATCCTTTGGGGAGGGGCTGACACCATCTCGTCTCCGTTCTGCCAGTACCATAACAAATGTATGTATCAGCTTCTGATTTACTGCACAGAAGGATGACAGACACAGGAAGGGGAAGTTGAGCACACGATCTGGCTCCTTTTGAAGAGGAGCTGCTGACAGGCTGATTTATAGACTGTGCTACCTCAAGTCAGAGGATTAGGAGCGCGCTTGAAAGGTGGAGGGAGGTGAACGGAGGGCAGACCTGACCATCAGGTGAATTAATGGAGGACAGTCCGTCATGTCACTAACGATGGCAGTGACACTTCATTATGCTGCTGTTGTATCCCATAGTTGATGCGGAGGGAGGGAGGGGATGCTCTTCTATTGTGTCAGTGTAACCTGCTGTGCCGTGGCTTTGCACCCATGGCATCTCCCTTCTCCTGAGAACAGATGGTGCTCCCCTGTATTCCCCAACCTTCCCGCGCTGTTTTGGGGTGGGTGTTCTTATTACTGACATGGCTTAGGCACATGCAGGCATCAGAGTAAATAAAAGGCAGGTTCAGCACAACCGAAGGCACCCTCGGTAAACGAGCACAGGGGAGAGGAAGATGGGAATCCCATCAGCTGGCAGACAGCACAGCCTGCAAACCCAGCGTGGTTTGCTGCACCCAGGGCAGAGCTGGCATTGCATCGCACGCAGCATGTCCCTCTGTGCGGCTGGTCTCACGAGCTGCAGTGGCTGCTGCTGCTTCTGAGCACCCGAACAGCAAACACCTGGCTCGGGGAGGGGAGGTGAGGCAGCTCCCTTGGTTGCAGAATAATGATGATGAATGTCTCCCAGTGAAGCTGGTAGAAACATGCAGGCACCAGAAAGGCCCTTTCAGTGGGCATCAAAATGCGGTCCTGTCGCACGGCAGAGGCAGTGACTGTCCTGCTGGTGATGGCACGCAGGGGCACAGACAGAGGGGTGGCAGCTGTTCGGGTCTAAGCTGTCAGTGTCCCTCTTGGTAATGGGCTCAACTGGAAACAGGGCTTCAGCCCCAGGTCCACCCTGGCCCCGTGCTGCGCCCTCTCCAGCTGGTAGCTCTTGAGCAGAACAAGCCTGGGTCTTCTCTCTCCTTTCCAAGCAGGGCCCCTGGTTACTGGTGCCTTGTGGTAAGTAATGGTAGATTAGTAGTGTTACTACAGCAGGCTCAGCTGCTTCTTACTACCTGAAGCTATTTTTGGTAGGAGAGGTTAGGTGACAGGTGAAGAGCTGAGTGTCCTGAAATACAGAAGAAATTACTTGGAAAACCCTCAGATGTTGCATGTGAGGAGCTGGCTGTAACCCATCAGCTGGAGCAGCCTGATGGGTCTGCGTTGTGAGCTTCTGCTCTCTGTTGTCACATGTCCCCAGGCTGGACTTGGTGATGGTGCTGAGGAGGTTCTGGCCACTCACAGCCCCCTCAGAGCCACAAGTGTCTGGACCAGGAGGAGTGGCGCTGGTATCTGTCTCTGCTGGCTGAAAGATGTCATGGGGCAGCAGCATCACCCCATGTCTCATGTGGGAGCTGGGATGTTTCTTAGGAGGTGACTCGTGTCATCTTTCCTACACAGTTCTCACACAAGCCAACCTTTGAGACCTGCAGTGGAAACGCTCTGGTCCTGCTGCCTTAGGAAATCCAGCTTGCCTGGGTTACATATACACTTGGGTTCTTAGTTGCACAGCTTCAGATCTTTGTCCAGTAGAACTTTTTAAAGGCAGTGAGCTCACCCCCCCTTGAAATTTGTCATGTAGATTTGATAAGGTAGAGGTCAGAAGGCATTACCTCCCAAGCAGCCATGTTTATTCCCTGCATATTTTCCTCCTTTCTGTCCGAGAGAAGGAAAAGGGCTCTTGCAGCTCCAGTGGTGCCGAGCGCGAGTGCCAGCAGCTGCTGTGGACTATTCTCTGGGCAGTAAGCTGAGGTGCTGGGGATGCTGCCTGGCATGGTGTGGGCCCACAGCAAGCAGCCTAAGTTGAAGCCCAAGTCCCTTATCCACATGTCCCTCCAAGAGCCACTGGTGTGTACAGGGACAGTCCCACTGGCTACCAGACACCTGGGAGGTAAGAGCTGGCTGTGGATACACGAGGCTCAGGCTGCTGTGGTTAGAAGTCTCCTGAAGCCCTCAGGGACACTGGCACAGTCCTTGGCCACACTGTGCTTTGTCAGGGCGGTTTTTCTGAAATGTGTCTTTTTCGTAGCCTGTAAATACACTCTTCACTGCATGCTGCCTGGTGTCAGGGAGCTCGTGCTGAGAGGTCCTCAGTGGCCCACTTGAATTTGGGATCCAGAGATGTGCTTGCAGTCCTTCCCTG